>CAUYLG010057331.1:0-116995 GCA_963573385.1 Cacajao melanocephalus
CACTGCACTCCAGCCTGGAGCCTGGCGACAGAGCGAGACTCTGTCTCAAAAAAAAAAAAAAGAAAGAAAGAAAGAAATTGCAACAAAACACATGCCTTGGGTATATTTGCAAAATCTCACCAAATGCACTTTCTTGGGCTCACCCTTGCTGCGGTGATGATACTCTCGCCATGGTTTTATAAGCGAAATCTACAGCTCTAAGCTTTTCAGTGCGCCTCATCTTTGACTGTCACAGAGAGATCATTCAACATTCTTTTCTGTCTTAATATTTCTAAATCTGCCAGTTTTGTGCAAGGCAAAATCCCTCTGGGCTTGAGTCCAGTTTTCTCAGCAGATGATTTCTTCTGGTAAGTCCTAATACAAATCATTCTTTCTGGTCTAATTCAACCCCTGGCCCCCCATAAACACACATGAGCACATAAGATTGGAGGGGCTTTGGGGAGTAACGGGTGAAGGAGAGGGTGAGTGTGCATGACCCTGTCTCTGGTTACCTCTCCTGCATGGAAAGTCAACACTGTCATGACCAGTTTGCAAGCAACAGAAATCAACCCTGGCTCAGGCAAACATTTTAAAAGACTATTTGGGTGCATAGTATCAGCAAGAGGCTGAAGACACAGACTTGGAAAATGCAGGAACTTAGAAAGCTCCAGAGAACCAGGCAGCAAGAACCATAGCAAAGCTCCCACAGTGGGAACCATTTGTGGTCAGCACCCTTCACCGATGCTGGCAGGAATGTCCCCCAACAGAGAACCCCCAACCTCCTTTCTTCACTCCCCCAGAAGAATGTGTCATCCATCAAACCTTTAGGTCACATGCCTGACCCTGGCTGGACCACAGCAGATAGTGAAAAGATCAGGTCCCTTTAGGTCCTGTTTTTGGAAGAGAGCATGACCTCCCACCAAGACTGCACACAGTGAAGCATCCTCTAAAAATCAGGGGGCTAGAAGAACAGGGGTCTTATCCAGATGGCAAAAATAAATAAATAAATAAGATCATGCAGGCTGGGCGCGGTGGCTTATGCCTGTGATCCCAGCACTCTGGGAGGCTGAGGTGGGCGGATCATGAGGTCAAGCAGATCAAGACCCTCCTGGCTAACACGGTGAAACCCCATCTCTACTAAAAATACAAAAATTTAGCCAGACATGGCGGCACATGCCTGTAGTCCCAGGTACTTGGGAGACTGAGGCAGGAGAATCGCTTGAATCCAGGAGGTGAAGGTTGCAATGAGCCAAGATAGCGCTATGCACTCCAGCCTGGGCAACAGAGCGAGACTCTGTCTCAAAAAAAAAAAAAAAGATCAATTTTTACCATGAGTTCATCAACTTGTTGATTTTAGGTAATTTCATTATTTGTTTGGTTAAAAGAAAGTTTGTTATAACTACTTTATAGAGAGAAATAGCACAATATATATATTCATAACATTTTTAGGGCATTTGAAAATGGAATATGTACAGGATTGCTGTAACCACTGGCAGAGAAAGACCATCTTATTCAAGATGGATCAGATAGATGAAGGTAACAAGAACAGACCCCTTCTGAGTGTTATTCCAATACAGTTCCTGCCTCTTCCTCTGGGCAGGCCTGGGCAGTTAGGAAGAAGTCCTTCCAGCAACACAGGCAATCTCCCCAAGGGCAGAGGAAGCACAGAATTTGTTCTGTTCTTGGCTCTAAAGCCAGCGAAAGTGAGTCTCTCTCAGAACAATGAGACTGTAGTCCTGAGGCTTCCACTCAACCATTTATTTCTTCTTTTACCAAAACCAGATTCTCGAAAGGACCTGCTTGGCTCTTCCCTTTCCTCGTCCCTTACAAGGAAGCAGTCAGCGAGTGCTGCAGTGCTTGCTCTAAAACATGGCATAAGTCTGTCTGTCCCAGCAATCTGTGGCTCTCCCCGCTCTGCTGCTCATCAGCTGCTGCCTGGAAATAGCCACATCCTCCTAACCGGTCTCTTGCCTCCTGTCATGTGCTTCTTCTATCCATCTCTCTACTCCACAAGAGAATCTCCCTACAGTGCTATCTGCCCATTGGTGGTCTCCCACTTACAGCTCTTCCACGGCTCCCATTGTTTCAAATAAAGCCAGGCTTTCCAGCGAGGCACACGGAGCCCTTGGCAATCTCATCCTTGTCTATTTCCCCATCAGCAGCTCTCCTCATGCCCTGCTCCACATCCTGTTCTTCACCATGTCCTATGCTGCTCCTCTCCACCCACTCCCATCCTTACCTCCATTTGCTTGATTAGTTCCCACCCATCCTTCAAGACCTAGTTCAAGACCAACTCCACAAAGTTTTCTCTGACTATTCTAGGCTGGTTAGGTGCTTTATCCTCATAAGTGTTCCAATAGTACCCTGTATCTCTCTCTCTCTCCTCTCTCTCTCTCTCTCTCTCTCTCTGTCTCCCTCTCTCCCCCCTCACCTCCCTGCACATAGGTGATTTTAGGTATGCATATTAATGTCTCCTCTCTCTCTTCTTACGGACTATACGCCCACTAAGGGTAAGTGTTCTTCTTCGTGTTCTCAAAGCTGCTTTAGAAGAGCACCAGGAACATAGCAAGGATGTCATGCATCCCTGTTGAGACAATGAATGAGTAACATTTTATAATAAATTTTACCACCCCAAAAATGCTCTAAAACAGAACTAAAGATAAGCATTCCCATTGTTTAGCTGACAGAGGAGGGAATCCCTTCAGTAAATACACAGTTTCAAGACATTTAGCAAAGGTTTTATGGCATACCATTTTTAGCAAAGCAGATGTTTAAAGGACTAAATTATTTCTTAAATTACTAACAACAGTTAACCATGGTTGAAAATATTATGTCCCTTAAGGGACTGAATTTCTCAGGCTATAGTTGGAATGAAAGAGAAGATGAACATTCTGTACTTCTTTTTAAATCACTTTCTTCTTCCTGAAATGAATGCACTATTTAAATGAAATTATGGGTTCATTTGCTTTTTATTTGTATTGAATCATCTGAGAGAAGCAGTAAGATGGTTTGCAGTTGACAGGCCACAGATGACACACACTGAGATCTATGTGCCAGGCATCAGGTATATTTTTTTTCATAAAATAACTTTTATACAAGGTTAATAGATCTGTTTACATATAAAAAACAGAAAGGACCTCATTACAGTTAGATTTCACATAAATTACATATTAACTTTTAAAAACTATTATTCAACTTAATTTAAACTCCCTTTTAAAAATTTTATTTTGAGGCCAGGTGCAGTGGCTCACGCCTGTGAACCCAGCACTTTTGGAGGCCAAGGCAGGCGGATCACTTTAGGTCAGGAGTTCAAAACCAGCCCAGCCAACATGGCGAAACCCCATCTCTACTAAAAATACAAAAATTAGCCAGGCGTGGTACCACACGCCTGTAATTCCAGCTACTCAGGAGGCTAAGCAGGAGAATCGCTTGGACCCAGGAGGCAGAGGTTGCGGTGAGTCAAGACTGCATCACTGCACTCCAGCCTGGGTGACAGAGTGAGACTCCATCTCAAAAAAAATTTTTATTTTGAAGGCATGGTGCATGATATAAACCAAAGACTGAAGCATTTGAAATGAGTGAGTGTTGGGCACCTCATATAAAAAGCTATAGATTGCTCTAGAACTGGGAGTATCACTTGGAAAAAAATGGAGAGGTGAAAAGTTGAGCAGAATACAATGGCAGACTTTTGCTTTCTGTGAAAAAGTGATGGACACAACAGGCAAAAGTAGACAAACCACCCAAGAAAAAAGATCGGAGGAACTATGTTTTTCTATTTCCTAATGAAAGATTGTCATTGTTGTTAATGATTATCTTTCAATCAATGATCTCAAAGATCTATACAACATGGCTGGGCATGGTGGCTCATACCTGTAATCCCAGCACTTTGGGAGGCCCCCTGTGCAGATTGCTTGAGCTCAGGAGTTTGAGACCAGCCTGGGCAGCATGATGAAACCCTATCTCTACAAAAAAAAAAAAAGAAGAAAACGAAAATTAGCTGGACATGGTGGTGCACACCTGTAGTCCCAACTACTTGGGAGGCTAAGCTAGGAAGGTCGCTTGAGCCCAGGAGGCAGAGGTTGCAGTGACCCAAGATCATACCACTGCACTCCAGCCTGGGAGACAGAGCACAACTCTGTCCCAAAAAAAAGAACCATACAACCACACCATCTTTATAACGTGTGTATAAATGTGAAACCAGACCACCAAATAGGCTACATGACTTCTCCAGAATCCAGCAAATCAAGAGCTGACTCACACGAGGAAACATACTTAAATGACTCACAAAATGCTTCTCCAATCACTAGAGTCGACCAGTCAAAACATGTGGTGATGACAAAAATGTGTCCAGGAATAACCAGCAGCAGATCTGCATTTAATCTGGTGGTCAGGTAAGGACTTACAGGGAGCCTGATTTTCAAATCTGTTGTTTCTCTAGGATCCCGGATGACTTTGAAGAGTAACTGCTTTTGGGGCGTAAGTACCTGTTATTGTTTTTCTTGTATTCTTTGGACTAAACTCATTAGATGAGAAGTCCTAAAAAAATTCAGTCACTGGAATGTGTAAATCAGATGATCTGAATTTTACTTCAGAATTACATTTCTCAGGGACATTGGTCAAAACAGCAAGTGTAACAGAATATTCTATCCCTGTTGGTTTGGTTTCATGGTGTCCAATTCTGCTGCTACCAGCTAGCTCTGTGTACCTCAGTGCGTCTCACTTCTGTGGGTCTTAGCTTCCTCATGGGTAAAGGAGGATTGGACTAGGTCATCTCTAAGATCTATTCTGGGTTTTTTGTTGTTGTTGTTGTTGTTGTTTATTTTTTGTTTTTTTGAGACAGAGTCTTACTATGTTGCCCAGGTAGGTTTCAAACTCCTTGTTGGTCAAGCAATTTTCCTACCTCAGCCTCTCAAGTCGCTGAGATTACAGGCATGAGCTACCACACCCAGCTCCTACTCTGATTTTTAAACAGACCTATAAGTAAGTTAACACATCTGAGCCTCAGTCTCTTCATCTGTAAAATGGGAATAAAAATATCTACCTTGCAAAGTTATATGAACATTGTTGATACAAATGGGTAAGCCACCAGACACAATACCTAGATAAATTTCAGCCCAAGCTATTTTTGCATACAAGAAATCTCAGAACTAAAATTTGACACTCACTCATCCAAGATACCATTTGAAGGATTATTGATAGGCTGGTTTTAACCAATTTCAAGTGCTAATATTGTATTGAATGTTTTACATAACATACAAATTGACTCTGACAAGTTTTACATCCTCACTTTAAAATCTTTTTTATAAAGATACACTAAAAGTTTGACCTGTTGATGTGAATGCTGTGGTTTCATTCATTTCCTTAGATTACACCAAAGTTAGCAGCCTTGTCTTCAAATCCTTTTTGCTACTTATTAAGAGGAAAAAAAGAATTTTCATTAAAACTGAGCAATTGGCCTGCAAAGGGAGGAGGATTACAAAATGCCCTTGACCCTCTCTCAGAAACAGAACCAGGCCCACATTTGAGGAATGCCAAATGATTCTCATTAAAGTAATGAGCATATTTTCAGTGACATGTGTCTGACCGACTTTAATTGGCAGGACTTGTGGCAGCCAGAGACCCAAAAATAACACACAGCTGGCAGTTCCTGCTCACACACCTAACAGACGTATTTCACACTGTTTCAGGGATGCCACACCCTAGACAGATGGGGTGTAAGGTCATATGCAAATTGTTGTGACATTAAACACACATTCCTTGTGACCGCACTAACAGGTTGAATTTAATACACTGAATTCCTCTAGCTCCTCCTTTATAAAATTCCCTCTAACTTAAACAAATTTAGTTGATTTCTGCTACTACCCTATCCAACAAGCTAAAGTTATTTTTAACTTACCACTACCGCTAAGTATTTTTCACCAAAAAAAAAAAAATCCCCTTTCAGAAAGAGAAACGACGAAAAAACAAAATACCCATTGCACTTTAGTGAGAAGCAGTCAGTCCCTCAGCCAAAGCTATAAACAAATGTCATTTTGGTTTAGAAGCAACAAAATGCTTTATATTTATGATTCTTTTCACAGTCCTTTCCACAAACAATTTCTGTCAAGAGTCTTATAAGGAAGTAGACAGGCTAAATTTGTGTTGTGTGTATCTTTGAAAATATAGTCTTCCACACTTTCTACAGAATAAGGCTTACTTCCATAATGCAAGTGTCATAAATAGTAACTAATAAAATGCAAGGAATTATTTCATTATACTTGTACTCCCATAGACACATTTGTCTCACATGTGGAAATTCGCTGAATGAGCTATGCTCCATGCCCTCAAAACTTACAGTTTGATGAGGAAGGTGGACATGGCTTAACTAAATAAAAGATGGAGGTGCAAACACTGCATAAAGATAATGACAAGAAAAAGCCATTGGTATTGGCACTGTTAGAAGTTCTTCATATTATTATCTCAATAAATCCTCAAACATCCTTTGAGGTAGGTACTATCATTATTCCCATTTTACAAATGAATGGAAACATGATACAGAGATATTAAGCAATTTGCCCTAGATCACACAGCTTTTTAAGTGGGGAATATGGTTTGAACCCAGTCAGTCTTGCTCTACTCAGGGTTAGAGATATACCTGGGTGCCAGTTGGAGTTAGAGATATACCTGGGTACCAGATCACCACTGCATTTGCTAGGTGATCTCATGCAGGCTATTTAACTTTTCTGAGCCAAAGTTTCCTCATCTATTAAATGGGAAGAGCAATTTCTAGCTCACAGGTTTTATGAGGAGTATGAAACAGGATTGTGTCTGCAAAGTGACTGGCACAGTGTCCTCAGCATGGCAGGTATCTATCATCAGTGGAGTAGGACATTCAAACATTTTTTTTCTAAGATGCCGCCTTTTGATGACCTTCCCTATCTGCCTCACTAAGCCGTAAAGCATCACTGTTGGAGAATGCAGCCATACAAAGTAGGACTAAGGGCTGCCAACCCTCCCTTTGCCCCATCCTGCTATGTCCCTAGAAGTAATAAGATGTCAACAGGTAAACACATGGGAATAACAACCTTCCAGGACAGCTCAACAACATTTGTTGATTTTTTTTTTTTTTTAGGAGTCTCCCTCTTGTCACCAGGCTGGAGTGCAGTGGCGCAACCTCAGCTCACTGCAACCTCCACCTCCCAGGTTTAAGCAATTCTCCTGCCTTAGCCTCCCAAGTAGCTGGGATTATAGGTGCTCACTACCACACCCGGGTAATTTTTATATTTTTAGTAGAGACGGGGGTTTCACCACGTTGGCCAGGCTGGTCTTGAACTCCTGACCTCAAGTGATCTGCCCGCCCCAGCCTCCCAAAGTGCTGGAATTACAGGTGTGAGCTACGGTGTCGGACACATTTGTTGATTTATTGACGTAAATGCGCCATGTACCAAGAACCTTGTTAGACACTGTGGCACTGAACACCTAAGACACAGCCCTGCCATCAAGGCGCTCACAGTCCTAAAGGGAAAAAGAAAACACAAAAAAATCAAATACCCAGCATGTAATCTGGGTACTGTGTTGTACAAAACTGCGCAGGAGAGGCAGTAGCTAAGTGTCTAAGCAATGACACACACGGCCATGGTACACATAGTATGTACACTGCACAAACCATTAGGCTGCACGGCGTCCTAGCCAGTCTGTGCTGGGCCTCGTGAAATTCTGTGAGTATCCACGTGTCACTATGTCTTCAGCTTGAAGCTATAACACTGATATTTTGCCTTTGGTGATTCTCAAATTCTCAGCTATGACAGGGCTTCCAAACACAGAGTCTTTGCAAAGTCAAGGCAGCAACTGATGTGAAGGTCACTGTTCTGGACATAGCCTAGAGGATTCTTTACCTTGAGGGGTCCAGCATTACAAAACTTCCCAGTAGAAACCATGTGTTTAAATAAATGGCAGCTGAGCATGGTGGCTCTTGCCTGTACTCCTAATGCTTTGGGAGGCCAAGGCAGGAGGATCACTTGAGGCCAGAAGTTTGAGATCAGCCTGACCAACATAGCAAGACCCCATCTCTCCAAAAACCTTTTTTTAATTAACCAGGCATGGTGGTGCATGCCTGTTGTCCTAGCTGCTCAGGAGGCTGAGGCAGGAGAATCACTTGAGCTCAAGAGTTCAAGGCTGCAGTGAGCCATGATTGCACCAGTACACTCCAGCCTGGGTGACAGAGCAAGGCCCTATTTCAAAACTAAAAAAACAAGTATCAAGTTAGTTTTTGTATGGTGAGAGAAATCTAACGCAGTCAATCGTACTTCAGAAGAAGCCTGCATTAAGACATGATAGCAACAATTCTGGGGGTTTTTTGAGGAACAGAAAGCTGAAGGACTAGAGACAAACACTAAGGCTTCGTAAGATTACTTATCAGACAAAAGACAAGGGCAAAAGTAATTCTAATTTCCTATCTGTGCTTGAATTTTAGAAATTAAACGTTCACCAACTTTGAGCCACTCAACTCTTTATAGTCAGCTATTGACACAATATGTATAACAATGGCGTATAACCAAAAAATCACAAAAATCTCAGTGGCATTCAAGACATCTATTTCTTGCTAACACATCTGTGGGGTCAACTGGAGTATCTGTTCCACGTGTCACATCCTGGGACACGTGATGCCACTCAAGCCACTCCAGGAGCAGTGGCTACTCAGGGTATGCTCTTTTCACGAAGCAGGTGAGCACAGGAAATCTCAAGACCAACCAAGTACATACATCAGATCCTCTGCTCACATCACATCCATCAGCATCCTAAAGCCAGTCACATGGCCAAGCCCATTGTCAAGAATTAGAAAAATACACATCACCAAAAAGTGTAGGTGCATGACACTACTGGAAAGGACGGAAGAATGGGTACCAATAACTCATCTCCCACTGCTTTTAAACCATACTGAAAGGTAGGTATTATTGGCTCCATTTTTTCTTGACAGTTGAGTAAATGGGGTCCTAAGAGTTTAAGTCATTCATCCAAGGGAAGACAGGTAGTATGCTGCTCCAGCAGAATTAGAATTAAAATCTTCTGCCTTCTGGCCATCTGTGGTTTCTACAGGGATGTAGTTAGCTTACTAATGCATAACAAACACACACCTTTAATAACACATCCCAGCCGGGCATGGTGGCTCACACCTGTAATCCCAGCATTTTGGGAGGCCAAGGCAGGAGGATCACTTGAAACCAGGAGTTCAAGACTAGCCTGGGCAAGATGACAAAACCCAATCTCTATTTAAAAAAATATTTAAAAATTAGCCTGGTGCAGTGGTGAGTGCCTGTAGTCTTAGCATCTGGGGATCAGGGGCTGAGGCAGGAGGATCGCTTGAGCTGGGGAGGCCGAGCTACAGTGAGCCATGATCACTGCACTCCAGCCTGGGTGACAGAAGGAGACCCTGTCTCAAAAATAATGATAATAATAATAATCACATCCCTTAATTATGCAGATACCAACTCCCTCCAACAGAGACCAGACCCAACACTGCCTCACTTGTTAGCACTATCACAGTGTTTAACATTTGCTTGGGACTTCTGCAAGTTTTTACAAGTTTTTTGTTTTTTTTTTTTTTTTTTTTTTTTTACTATTACCACACTAATAAATTATTTACGGTGGGAAATCTAAATCAGAAAGCTCTGGCTACTTGAAAACAAACTTCATTAAAAACATCTTCCCAGTCCAACATGTAGCCTCATAGGGCACACACAATTTCTTTGCCTGAGCCTTAAAGATTACACCGAGTCAATGGAAGGGATGATACTGATGGCTGCCGAGTATGGAAGAATCACGTTTGAAGCTGAAGCTCATCGAGCATGGGATTTTTAGTCTGCTGCTGCCCTATGCAAACTAATTGCCAAATAGACCAGGCTGTAAAGCATCATAACTAGAGGTGATGAAGGGCAAGAAGCCACCCTCATGCCAGCAGCCTCCCATATCCATTCACTTATTCACACAACAAATAGTTGCCGAAGGCCTGCACCGGGCCTGGCAGGGTGCAGGGGCTGAAATGCCTCTGGAACAAGACAGACCAGCTCTCATGGAGTTTCTACTGCAGAGAGGGGTAGATTGTTACAACAACAACAAAAAAAAGTAAAAGCAAACGGCGTAGTTTCAGATTGTACTGTAGCACTGGCCCTGGGTACATCACTTAACCCTTCTCTTAGAGTGTTCGTGGCGGGGGAGCTGTTCTTTTTCTTTACTCGCACCCTGCGCGAACCCTCTCCTTCCCTTCCTTTGCGACCCCAGGGGCAGGCCTGATGGAGGGCTGGTTAGTGACAACTCGGGCCCGGGAGGGCTGGGAGGCTGTCCCTCCTCCCCGCTCCAACACCCGCGTGCCCGGGGCGGTGGGGGGGGGGGGGGCGTCGGGGCAGTGAGTGAGGCCAGTAGGCTGCGCCCCCTACTCTGCCCCGGGCCACGCGTTGCGGGCCCCAACTCTGCAGACGCCCTGGAGGCTAATCTGGCTGCGGAGGTCGACCCTGACAGCCTGGGGGCAGGAGGGGGCTGGCCTTGCTCCCCACGCCCACCTAGCAGGGACCCAGACGCAGCTCCGGCCCCCTCCCTGCACCTCGCCAGCCCAGGAGCTTCAGGAGACCCGGGCGCAGCTTTCCGAGCACCGCGCCTCGCTTACGGACGGCAGTGCCCTGGGGGAGGGGAGGGCGCGCGGAGGTGGCGGCGGGGGACTCGGCCTGGCAGCGCCTCTTCAAGTTTCCACCCGCGCGGTTGTGCAACCGGGAGGGGAGCGAAAGCCGCGGAAAACAAGCCGAGCCCATAAACAAAGCCACGTGGCCTCCGGGCCGGGGGGCCGGGCTAAGAGCAGGCGGCTCTTCCGGCAACAAAGAGCCGCGGCCGGCAGCGGGGATAAATACTGCGGCCGCGACAGCCGCGCAGCACTCCCGGAGTCTGCCGCGCCCCAGACCCTCCCCGCGCCCGCAGCCCTGCAGGGTGCCCCGCGCCGCCCCGCCGCCCCCACGCCAGTTCCCGTCCGCCGCCCCCATCGCGGGCCCCTCACCCCGAGCATCCGCCCCGGGTGGCGCGTCCCCGAGGCCGCCAGGCCGGTCCTGTCTCCCAGTCCGCCCCGTCCGCCCTCGGTGCCATGCCATTCCTCGGCCAGGACTGGCGGTCCCCCGGGCAGAGCTGGGTAAAGACGGCCGACGGCTGGAAGCGCTTCCTGGATGAGAAGAGCGGCAGCTTCGTGAGCGACCTCAGCAGGTGAGGGGACCCGCCACCAACTTCCAGCCCCGCGACACTGACCCGGGCTGGTCTAGGGGTCGCAGGGACGGCGAATGCGGGGCAGGCGGGGCTGGAGCGGGCTGCGGAGGGAGACCCTGACTGGGAGGGTGGGACTGCGGTGCCCGCACTTCTGCAGAGGTCTCCAGAGCACGGGAGACTGGGAATCCGGTTTCTCTTATTGTTCAAGGTCAGTGTCCCCAAGTGGACACGACTCTTTTCGGAACACCTGGTCCCTCTGAGAATCTGACGACATTCGCGGATAGTGTCCCCGAACGCTCGCTCGGACTTAAATCACACAGCTTTAGTGGTCCCTGCTTTAAGGACCCCAGAGTCGCTCACTTTGCGCGTGTGGGGGCGCGGGCGAGTGGGCTGAGCCCCTTCACCTCCGCGTCGCCGGGCTCCCAGCGCCCAAGCGCGGTGGACGCGACTGGTGACGGGATGCGACGCGGGTCCCACCTGGAGCGCTTCCAGGCCCTGCCCAGGCACGGGCAACCACGAAGTGGCCGGGAGGATGAGTAACCAGGAAGGGACAGCCAGATGGTCCCTGGGGGAGCCGCTTACTGGGCGGGCTGCGGGGGTGCAGAGGGGGCTGGGGGCAGGAGATGAAACTCAACAGCGCTCTGCTTCTGGGACGACAGGGCTCTTGCACCTGTTTCCTGGTGGCCCTCTCGGTCGGTCTGCTTTGTATAGAGCGTGCACTGTTTCCAGCGGTGCCTGTCAGCTGCGGAAAGCCTGCCTGGCCTGGGTGAGCCTCTGGATTGGAGGTCTCAACTGAGCTCTGTGATCTGGTGGGAAACTTGAGGTCTGCTGCGCTCCCCTCTCAGGTTGGCTAACTACGCCAGCGCCAGCTAGTAAGTGAGGTTGCCTGGAATTTGTCAGCCTCTGACCTCGACAGTTGACTTTCAGAGACTCTTGCCATTTAGCCCGGTGAGGGGGGGCCATGAAAGTGATTCCAGAAAGGACTGGTGCAGCCAGGGTCACCCCTGGGTGCCTTTTCCTGCCGCCTTTGGTTAAAACCATGGGCCCCTGCACCCTTAAATTGACTTCGATGGAGAATTCTGTTTCTGGGCCAGGTTCCCACTTACTGAGATTTACCACTCGTTGCTTGGATAAAGCACTGGCAATAAATTTTGAGAAAACTATCAAGAAAATGTGGTTATTTTGGCAGCTCGGCCTCCCGTGCCTCCCATTTGTTTGCGATTTGTAATGCGTCAAATTCCCATTGTCTCACAAAGTAAAGAAAGACATTATTTAATCCTGGAGTCTGTCCTGAGAGACCTGAGCGTACTAACCACCAGCATATAACCATTTATGTTGAAGTTACTTGGAGGCAGTCCCAGAGGAGTTTAGGGATCACCATAAGGAAACCTTATTTACAGAAAATCAGGCAATTTACAGAAAAGTAAGACCAACTGCTATTGACAGACTGTGTCCTTTATTGACTGGAATTACCAATTATGCCTGAATTATTCCCTCAACAAAATAGGAAACTTCCTTCTTCCTTGTTCCTAAGGATAATGATCTAATATTTTGGTACTTTATTTCTGTATACAAGTTCAGGTTCTTTCTATAAAGGTGCAGAAAGGGTCTGAAGAGCCGTGTTAGAGCCGCTCACCCAAATATAATTGCAGGCTGCTCTTCAGTGGGGAGCAGATGATTGGGTTCAACAGGAGAGGATTTAAAATGTAGAGTCGTATTCATACTCACTTACCCCGGAGGCTGAGGTGGGAGGGTCACTTGTACCCAGAAGTTCAAGGTTGCAGTGAGTCATGACTGTGCCACTGCGCTCCAGCCTGGGCCACAGAAAGAGACTCTATCTCTAAAAATAACTAAAAATTTAAAATTTGTTTTAAAATATCCTATACCAGCATCAGGAGATAAACTGGTGTCAATCTCCTTTAGAAATAGTGATATCTCTGTCTTCACAGTATAGAAGACCTGAAGATGGTTTTAACTTACCATAAAAGCTTACACTGGGCTGGGATCAGGTGGCTTCATGCACAGCCCCCTCCCGTGTCCTGTTCACTCTTTTCTTTCCTCCCGTTTCACACCTGAGCTGGAGCTGTCACATCCATCATCATTACCGCAAATAGTCATTGATATTCTGACCACCTGTGGTCCTTTGAGTCAGCGTTTAAGAATCATTTGGTAGCCTCCTAACAAAGCAGCTGGCTGTTTGTTTGCAGGGTGTCTTTTTTTCCAGCAACTGTAAACAATCCCTTCCCTACTTAGCATGAGAAGCCTGCCAACTACTTAAAAGCAGTTGGCCTTCTGTGGTCTGGGTTTGTCATCTCAGATATCCTCAGTTCTTGGTCTTGGTGATGTTTCCCTGTAAAGTCAGGTTTGGGCTGTGTGCCTGGCGACACAGGTGAAGCTGAATGCCTCTCCTGTTCTGAGAAAACAAAAGGCAGGTCCTTAAGCAGGGAGGGACCCTGAAACAGAGGACTGCAGAGACATGGTAGACTGACTTCTCTGATTCCATGGACCAGTCTGTGAGCCGCCCAAACAAGAGCAAGGGATGAATGAAGGATGCGTTGGGTGGTTTTCAGCCTGGAGCTGTTGTTTTGTGTTGACCAAGGCTTGCCCACACAGCACACCCATTCTGGACTCAGCTGGCCACCCTCTCTGTGGTCCAGGACTCCATCCTCCTCCAATGTATGTTACAAATCCAGTCTCAGCCATGTGCCCAGGAGTGAGATCACGGGAGGATTTAAGATAAGCCTAAAGCAAGACCCCTTCTCAAAAATGTTGACATTATATAAAATACAAGGGGAATGGTAAGTGTTAAATATGGTGGGGCAGATTAAAAATGCAGGGAAAGAGCTCGGCGTGAATGGGGATGATCCAAGAACGCTTCAAGGAAGTGGTGGTTCAGGCGCCCGCACAGCCCTAGTCAGCAACCACCCCCTCGCCGCCCACCCCTAGGGTGAGTAACCTAAACTGTCTGAGCCTCTGCCACTCTTCTCTAAGCCTACACTTCTGTCATTGAAAACTGACTCAAATCTTGCTTTATTGTATAGCTAAGGCTGGACCCAGAAGCAGGAAGTTTACCTTGGTGCCTGGGTAAAAATAATAGTTAAGATTTTATAAGAGCTGACTGTGTGCCAGACACTGTTCTATGAGCGTTATACACTAGGCTGTTTGTTTCACCAGAGCATTCTGGGTACTAACCTTGTGAGTCTGGCAATCTAGAGATGCATCAGTCAATTAGCATAGAAATCTCACTGGCTTTAATCAAGGCTCTATAACTACAATTAAGCCTCTTGGTGCACGTCACAGCTTTCTTAAATGGTTTTTATTGCAAATGAAATGAGAAATAGGGCTCTATTTTTTTTATTCCCTTTATCTGCTGCCAAAACCGTCTTATTTATGGTCTTATTTTGAAATTTTTTAAAAGTTGCCTTTAAGTGCCTTGGTATGTGGTAATGTGGGACTGGGGTCTTTTTCTTATTCTAGGCCTGTGCCTATGAAAATCAAGATTAGTAAAAAGTGACACAAAATAGCAATTTGCTGGCTAGTATTGAATTTTGTGAAGAAAGCAGCCTTGTTGAGATGGTTTTGCTTATTTAAAAAAAAAAATCCAATGCTACAATTTCTAAATGGTGGTGGTTTTTCTTGTTAAAAATTTCAGTTGTAATTTTCCATTGGCTTTGCATTTCCTTGAAAAGGACACAATTGAACTCTCAAAATAGCCTCTAACTGAATATATTATTGCTTAAAAGAAAACATATAAGTAGGCAACACAAATAAACCCGATAGCCCTTCTTTCCAGGCCCTACCTCTGGAATCCGAAACCTAGTACCAAGTGAAAAGTATAGGGTTTCTCTTTGGTTCAAACTTTTCTACATTCTACAGTGAGAGAACATCATCAATTATGTAAAATTCTTTCTAAACTAGCTTTTGAAATGAGTCACTCAGCCTTAAAGCAGGTTATTGTAGCTTCTGAGGAAAGTGAGTGCACCAATTCCTTTGAAAAATGTTTTCAATTGGAAAAGAATAAGATGAAATATAAATATTTGAACTTGCTAAGTAATGATCACAATCTACAGCCCTGGCTGGGCAAATCTGCTGCCGGACCTTAAATGTTGTCACTGAGACTAAGACAGCCTCATTTTATGATTCTCTATATGTGGAATTTATACTGTAGGTTTTTGTTGTTGGGGGGGTGTGTGTGTTCTTTCAAAGTAAGCCTTCATGTGGTATTTTTGCACACAAAATGTTCCAGCTTTGCTTTCTAAAGCTGTTCTCAGCTGTGGTACATCGTGGACCACTCAAATGACCTTCTATCTTTTGCTCTTTTTTTCTTGGGGTTGATTGAAATGTCTTAAGTTATCCTCGGGGACTCAGTTCTGCTCTTTGTTCTGTCCCTCTTTTCCTTCTGACCTTGGAGCAGATAATCAACTGGTCGGTAATGCTGTACCCCTGTAGTCATGCAAGTAGACAGAAACATGCTCATGTGTTATACAAAGCCTGGCCCAAAACACTCAACCTTGGCTTGCTTTTGAAAGTGCCTCTGAGAGGATGTTTCTGCAGGACTCTATCTGAAACCTAAAAATATCCTGTTTCCCTGAATGAACAGGAGAACGCTATTGAGTTTAGTAGGAAACTCAATAAATGGTATAAAGCATGGCCTTAAGAAGGAAGATTAACAAATGATTATTTATCAAGTTTGTCCTGAAAGGTCCAGAAAAGCAGCACTGATTATATTGTTGGAGATGTCACCTGTAAGCATATTAGCAAGATACTTATCCTAATTGAAGTGCTACTTGAGAGACTATTGTCTTAATAACAAAAAGATACTGGAAATTGTTTCAAATCTTCTCTTCTCTTGTACCATTTACACAATGCCAAGGAAATAGAGAAGTGCAGATGTACATAATTGTACCCAGCAGATGTATATCCAAAAAAGATAGAAATCAAATTGCACTTTAAATTCAGCAAAGAAACTCAGAAAATTAAAGGAGTATGAAATATCAGTTGTATAGCCAAAAAAAAAAAACAAAACTCTAATTTATGTTTTACCAGTTGGCATTATAAATCCTGTTTTACATACTTTGTGGGGTTTGAGGGAGTTGGGGAACCTATCTTATCATCATACCTCAGTATTTTTCCTGCATTCTTTCTGTGGAAATTATTCAGAGATTTACTTGGAAGTTACATTATATAGTAGAATAGCTCATTACCCCTCAAATGATCGCTCAGCGCAGTGACGGAAATAAGCACCCACGTTGAACCTGCCCATCCTTCAATGACCTGTGAACTGGGCAGGGACATCCAGTGTCTGTTCAGCCCTTACAAATTTATCAATTATAAGTTTAACTTGTTCAGTCAAGGGTCTTCACCTCGCAGCGCAATGCCTAGTGAGTGTCAGTCCAGGCACTACCTAAAACTTAAGCAGCTAGCGCTCTACACTAAGCATCTCCTAGAAATGGAATTTATAAGTCATATTTTTGTAAACATGATCATGTTTTAAAGATATGTTATGAGAATGCTACTTAAAAAAGCAGCTTGGGTCTACTTTAAATGGATGAATTGTATGGTATGTGAAGTTTATCTCAATGAAGCTTTTTTTTTTTAAGAAGCAGCAGCAGCTTGGGGTAGAAGCTTTTGCAAAATGAAGGCATTGTGTAGTACATGATATCAGTAATCACCCCTCCCCCATCCATCATTTTTGTTTAAAGTAATATTGTAGTACTCTGCATTGCTCTTAGTTGAAGAGTAGAGTGCTGTGTTTCAAATTACAATGCAAGGCACTGTTAGGGAATTCAAAAGAAGTAGAAGCCCCCATCCCTGCCTTCCACACAGATGTGAAAATGTTTCATCCTGAAGGGGAAGTCTGTGCCTGTATAGACTTTTTTTTTTTTTTTGAGACGGAGTCTCACTCTGTTGCCCAGGCTGGGGTGCGAAGGCATGATCTCGGCTCACTGCAACCTCCACCTCCCGGGTTCAAGCAATTCTCTGCCTCAGCCACCATGCCCAGCTAGTTTTTGTATTTTTAGTAGAGATGGGGTTTCACCATTTGGCCAGGCTGGTCTTGAACTTCTGTCCTCGTGACAGGAGTCATGACCTCCTTGGCCTCCCAAAGTGCTGGGATTACAAGCGTGATCCACCACCCCTAGCTGACTTATTTTTGAGTGATCATTTTATTGTTTCATTTTGTTTGAGAAGCAGGTATGTTTGTTTGTTTTATAACTCACTAAGTTATTTATAGAAACAACTCAGGTTCATGTATAGCTTTTACATCTCATCTTCTTTGTCTTCTGTTATTCATAGTTACTGCAACAAGGAGGTATACAATAAGGAGAATCTTTTCAACAGCCTGAACTATGATGTTGCAGCCAAGAAGAGAAAGAAGGACATGCTGAATAGCAAAACCAAAACTCAGTGTAAGCCATTTGTTTTGAACTTAAGAAAAAAGCTGTTTGAAGATAGTTATGATTGGTTCTTGGAGGAAAAAAAATAACACCTCCCATGTCACACATCTGCCTCAATGTTTTACTGTGTCACTGACAAAGGTTACTGGGATCCTAACACTCAGAAACCTGGCTGTGCATTTTACAAGCAAGATTAACATGTTCTTTATAGTCCTGTTTATAAAAGTCAGTTGCTAGGTGAGGGCTTTTTTTCCTGCTAGTCATTTGTATTTGACATAGGTTATTTTATAGTGATGTGGTCAGCCAAATCAGTTCCAGTGTGTACTTTTATTTTGAACTGTTTTGAGGCTTTGAAAATAGATTTTTCTCCCTCTTTCTTTGTATAAATCCTATTAACATTTCTAGATACTATATGTTAAGTATCAGCAGAGAGTATAAAGTTTTGTTAATCAGCAGTAATTATAGGTTATTTTATCTGTAATGCATGTTTTCCTCATGCTATTTGTTTGATTTCTACTTTTCATGGCCTTATATAAGTTTCAGGTTTGGCATTTAAAATAAACCTGTACTTGAGTATTAGTGTTTTTTGTTTTTGTTTTTGTTTTAATTTGGAGCTTTGTGGAAAAAAAAAAAAACAAAAAATTTTTTTTGAGATAGAGTCTCACTCTATCGCCCAGGCTGGAGTGCAGTGGCATGATCTCAGCTCACTGCAATCTCTGCCTCCTAGGTTTAAGCGATTCTCATGCCTCAGCCTCCTGAGTAGCTGGGATGATAGGTGCCTGTCACCACACCCGGCTAATTTTTGTGTTTTTAGTGGAGACGGGGTTTTGCCATGTTGCCCAGGCTGGTCTCGAACTCTAGGGCTCAAGCGATCCACCCACCTGTGTTCACAGCATGTGACTCAGTCTGTCAAAGCCTAATTTCTTTTTATTTCTTTTTTTTTTTTTTTTTTTTGTGGTAGGGGATAGAGTCTCCCTGTGTTGCCCAGGCTGGAGTGCAGTGGCACAATCTCGGCTCACTGAAATCTCCACCTCCCAGGTTCAAGTGATTCTCCTGCCTCAGCCTCCCAAGTAGCTGGGATTACAGGCACCCACCACCACACCTGGCTAATTTTTGTATTTTTAGAAGAAATGGGGTTTCACCATGTTGGCCAGGCTGGTTTCAAACTCCTGACCTATAGTGATCCACCTGCCTCCACCTCCCAAACTGCTGGGATTACAGGTGTGAGCCACTGCACCCAGCCTGAAATTTCTTATGACATAATGTTTTAGAAAAAAAATAGGGCCGGGCAAGGTGGCTCACGCCTGTAATCCCAGCACTTTGGGAGGCCAAGGCGGGCGGATCACGAGGTCAAGAGATCGAGACCATCCTGGCCAACACGGTGAAACCCCGTCTCTACTAAAAATACAAAAAAATTAGCCAGGTGTGGTGGCACGCGCCTGTGGTCCCAGCTACCCGGGAGGCTGAGGCGGAAGAATCGCTGGAACCCAGGAGGCGGAAGTTGCAGTGAGCCGAGATTGCGCCACTGCACTCCAGCCTGGCGGCAGAGCAAGACTCCGTCTCAAAAAAAAAAAAAAAAAAAAATAATAATAATAATAATAATTTGGAGCTTTGGTATAGGAAATCTGGCTAGCAAAGATTTAGAGTGCTTCAGACACAGCAACTGATAGCCTCAGTACTTCTACACTGCAGAAATGAAGCCCTTGAAACTTCTTAGGTTGTTTGTAGAATCATTCTCTTTTTTATCAAAACTTTTAAAACTTTGGAATAAATGAAATGTTTTCAATCTTGGGCATGTTGCAAATGTTAAAGCTGTGTATTCTTTTTGTCTCTATAGATTTCCACCAAGAAAAATGGATCTATGTTCACAAAGGAAGTACGAAAGAGGTAAGCCTCTGTCCATCTACTAAACAGTTATGCTAAGCCTCATCCCTTCCTGATAGCATTGGGAGGAATATGGTAGGGAGGGGGATTACTTCAAATCGTGAGTGTTGTCTTGGACGTGGGACATGGCAGCTAGTAGTCTACTATTCAGCCAACCATCAGAGTTTGGGACAACAGAGAGAGAAAGAAGCAAAAGTCACTAAATGGACCCTCTGGTCATTGAATGAGAGTATGTATGTAAAAGTGCTTTATAAAGATTCATGTGCCCATCTCAAAGATATTATTATATTGTCCTGGGTTTTGCCTCAGGGCAGTGTCTCCCTTTTTTTCTAAGATCTGTTAGGACTTCAACTCAGTTGAATTTCAGTCCTGGAAGGGCTAATTACTAAATATGGTAGAAGTTGCCAGTGCCTGCTCAGTGTGCCATCGAAGGGGACAAGACATAATAAACACATTTGTATGGCACTTTATAAAGCCCTTTTATGTATACTTTCTCTCCACACAGGCATTTGCTAAAATAACTGAGATACAGGCATATGGAAGAATTTCTATCACTGTCAGGGACCTTGGCAAACATCTAGTTCTCTCTGTGATTTGAGGCCCAGAGGAGGTCAGTGGTATTCCCACGACCACCCAATCCTCAGAGCAGAGCTGGGACTATGACCCAGGACTCTATACTCGCAATTCCCCATGCATTCTTAGGTGGAAAGATCAAAACTTCTTTTGCTTCCTCCCAAAACCTTACAAACACTTTTGATGATCACAATGAGAAAAGCACTACTGGTATACGGCAAGGTGGGGACACAGTTGACTCAAGTAGGTCTAATTCTCTTCCCAAGAGTATGTTACTGTCATCAACCATCATGACCTCCCATATCCCATACGCTGCTCCCAATCTTTTCTTAATAAGCAATTACTTGTTTTTCTAGACTAATGTGTGGAAAAATCATAAGCAAGGTCCCAGATGGTACAAGTCACAAAAGGGGCGTTTTTAACATGTGAGGGGCTGCCTGAGGCAGCTGCTGGCTGGGTTACCCATCTCGGTGGCTCTCAAGGGCTTGTGGGTAAGAGAAAGAAGCCAGTGCCCCAGGTCACCTAAGATGGGCATCAAGCTTATTCAGCCAAGTCCAGTTGGGTTGTTCTAACTGGCTCATTCTGACTCGGATAACCTCTGCATGGCAGGAGTAACTTCTGTGCCTTTGTTTTCACATTCAGCGCCATGGATATTGTACTCTGGGGGAAGCTTTCAACAGACTAGACTTCTCAACTGCCATTCTGGATTCCAGAAGATTTAACTACGTGGTCCGGGTAAGTCTCAAATGCCTAAAGGCTCATCCTGGCTTTTTCCCAAGTTGAGTCATCTCTTTGGGTTGTCTTGAAGTAGTTTCCCCAAAAAAGAACTTTTTAGGACTCTAAGAATTTTGAGGCAAGCAGAAGACAGATCCCTCAATCTCCTTCTTCTTCAACATACTTCAGGTTCTTAAGTGGATCCTACTAGGATGTCCCTGAGATGGGCCAGGACGGGCAAGGGCTGCCGTAATACGCCAGTGGGTCGGTTAGTGAGCCTCTCTCTTGAAGTGAAATTTCAGGCCAAGCCCCTATCAAGCCCGCCCTGAGGATACAGGGGAATGTGTCACAGACAGCACTGGCCCTGGCACCAGCCTTAGCAAGACAGAATTCAGCAGGAAGCAAGCCCTAGAGCACTTTGGCCTGTTTCAAAACCCTACCCTTCTGACTGTTCTCACAGTTTCCCTCTTGTCCCACTTCAGCTGACTCTGGGGGGCCTCCGAGGCACTCTCAGATGAGGCCACAAAACTGGCTGAGTTAAAGCACTTCCATGTTTCTTGTCTGTGGTTCCCTTCCACCCCCATGTGATAACAGTATTCAGTCCCGTGTCCACCTAAAGCTTAAAACTGCTTGTTTTGGCCGGGCACAGTGGCTCACACCTATAATCCCAGCACTTTGGGAGGCCAAGGCAGGTGAATCACCTGAGGTCAGGAGTTCGAGACCAGCCTGGACAACATGGTGAAACTCCGTCTCTACTAAAGATATAAGAAAATTAGCTGTAATCCTGGCTATATGGGAGGCTGAGGCAGGAGAATCGCTTGAACCCAGGAGGCAGAGGTTGCAGCGAGCTGAGATCGTGCCATTGCACTCCAGCCTCAGCAACAGGAGCAAGACTCCATCTGAAAAAAAAAAAAAATCTCTTATTTAGATCTGTTGCTTTCCATTTTAAACCATAGTTTGAAAAAAAAGAAAGGTAATAAGCTTTAGCAAAATATTAATGATGAAAGTAGTAAAGCAAATCAGCTTAACCGTGACTGTCACGTTATTCATGATTTTTCATTGGTTTGCTATTTTGTTCCCCCTGCCCCACACTCCAGAGCTCCCTTGTGCATTTTTGTCAGCAGTTCAACCTGGGAGGTAGCAGCTGTTTGGGTTTTAGGCTCCGAAGTGGGGAAATTTCCCCGTGGTTATGGGTTGGTTTGGTTTTTATTTTCTTTTTCCTGGGTTGTTGTGCTTCTCAGTGCCACGTTACTGAGTCAGATGATTGCAGAGGCTCAGCCAGGGTGATGACATTCAAGGCCCCTTGAGGCCTGGATCCTTCACCTGTCATCTGGGCAGATGCAGGCTTGGCTGTCCAAAGTGATCTGATAAAAACCCAGGCCTGCGAGAAGCAGGTTAGGAGCTGCGAGCTGAGCCTGTGACCACATGAGCAGATCCATTCACTCCAGCTAAGCTCTTCTTCCAATCCAAAGGGATAAAAATAAGAGACCTTCTTGGGTGAAATGTTCATGCCATTCAGTGTGACTCTGCAAGTTCACGGAGGTCACCTAATCCTCCTAGGGCCCACGAACTAGTCTACACTGGTTGGAAACAGGCCCAGGATGATCTGGAAACTTCCGCTGCTAAGAATACGAATAGTTTCCATCTTCTAGGTATTAGAGGAAGACACTTTGATCTGATGTCTTATTACAGACTGATCTTCAAAATGGTCAGTTTTTAGATGGTCTTCCTTTCTGCCTGCCTTTTTTTTTTTTTTTTTACAAGAAATAAAGCAAAGGAACAAACATCGGAGTAGTGATAATCTATTTCATGCAATGTGTTAGTTTTCACCTTTTATCTTTTCAATAACTCTATAAAATGTGGGTGCTTTTATTATCTCTCTTTAAACAAATGGCAGTATAGCAAGGTAAAATGACTTGTCCACAGTTACAAAGGGATGAAATCAAGATTTGCAGTCTGGGCAGTCTTAGAGTCAACACTTTTAACTGCTACCACAAGTTCTCTGCTCACAGAGGATCTGAAGTAAAATGGCCTGAGGGCAGATCCCAGCTCCACTGATTTCAAACTGTCTTGGCCTTCCTAAGACTTGGTTTTCTTCTCTGTCAGAAGGAAGGGCTTACCTCAACTTCCCAGGGTAGCTGGGGAAACTCAGTGATATAAACAGAAGCACTTTGCAGCCTAGAATCTACTGTGCAAAGTCAGCCGCTAATGTTTATTATTGCCTACTTACCAAAATTATTGATTTCCCCCTAAAATGCCTTTTCAGTTGAGTTAATTAAAATGTTTTCTACTTTTAAAAAAACAATTGGTGAATCTGACACTTGTTTAAGACTCAGCACAGCGAACACGTATCTGAGCGTATCTAATTGTAAAATACATCATGGGCATTTTGCGTTAAATAATCTTAAAGTCAGAGAAACTGCTGAATGCTTTCAAAGTTGTTAGGTTCAGAAATAGTGGAAAAATATTTCTATTTTGCAAAGAACAAATTTTTCCCCATCACTATTAGAGACCTCTGTAATTTGAGAAATAATATGTTATTTTTATAAAGAACTTAAAAACATTTTAATGATAGCCACCGTGTTTTGAGGTTTTCCTTCTTAGGAACTCCATCTACTTCTCATACATTCTTATCCTTAAACCAACTCTGCAAAGTAGCTTGCCAGTATATCATCCCCATCTTACTACTTGACCTAATGGTGTTTAAATGCTACAGTAATTACTGGTTTCGCTAAGGAGCTAAACCGATTTTAAGGGCCATTTGGAAAAAAAAAAATGTTTAAAGCCTTGAGAGCCAAATACATTTTCTGAAAATCTGCTATGTTCATGCTGGTTGCCATCTTCCAAAAAAGAGATGTGCAGAGGTAATAAAAGAGATGGCTAACACTGCTATCTCAAAGTGTTATCATTTTTATCACTCAGCATGAAAATTTCATGGAATGTTTCGAGTCAGAAGATTTTTTACTATAACTTGGAAAGATGTTTATATAACATTTGTACATCATTTTCACTGGCTTCAAACTATATACATTGGCCCTGCTCCCTCCCCTACACAGCCCCAGTGACATAAGGACAGTTCTAGCTACGTGTTTTAAATATTTCACATCTCTAGAAGCAGCAACCTGCCGATTTGTGAAAGGACATTTAAAAAATAGTTTACCCTACACCTCAAGACCAATACATTTTGGAAATTCTCATGGGGAGCTAGAGAGGATTCCAGAGGCTGAGCCAGTCAGACTGGAAGTTTGTAAGCTTGAGGAGGTGAGTGCCGACCAACCACGTCACAGAGAGGTCAGAGGATCAAGTGAGACTTGAGCATCAAGTCAACCCGGAGAAAGTTTCAGAGGCCACTACCCACTTAACGGCTCTAAAGTGAGCCTGCTATGATCCCAGTGGTCCTTGCACATTTGAATCACCTTTGAAGCTTGTTAGACTACAGAAGCCCACCTCTAGAGCTTCTGATTTAATTAACTGAAGGTACCCAGGCATTGCTGCTTTTAAAATACCTGCCTGGTGATCTCAACGAGTTTTCAAGTTTACGAACCAGCTCAGAAACGACTTTGGAGCCTAGATATTACACTTTGCATGTTAAGGAGAATTTTTAAATGAAGTACACTGAGACATTAAGCTCTAGATATGACTTCTGGGGCATGTACTGAGGTCCATCAGGAATTTAGTGATGGAAAGCGGACAGCCCCTCCTCTATTCCAGCTCAGAATTCAAAGCTTCTTTTTTGTGGTGCCTTCTGCAAATCAATCACTTTACTTCTCTAAACTGGAAAACTAGGATAAGCATACCTGTATTCATGAAGCATTTTCATGAGAATGTAAAAATAAAGGCAACCAGTGTGAAAGTGTTATATAAATTTAAAATGCAATATAACTTACTTTTCAGAAAATTAAGTAGGATTTTAGCAACCATCAAGGGTGATTGAAACCTGAAGACTCTATTCATAGGCCAGATACCGTTGGGGGTAGAGATTTGCCTATTTGCAGTGGGACTTTTGAGGTCCTTAGAATGGTTATACATTTTTAAAATCTTTATATTCTCTTCAGTGAGGCTCAATGACAGAAAACACCAACATGTACCCAAATAACTGCCCCTCTTCCCCTGGTCCCTAGTGAGTCACTGGAGAAACTGCATTATCAGGATAAGATGGAATTAAGATAAAAACTGGGCAATACCAATAAAAAATATGACTGTAAAAGGGCATAAAACCAACTGTTATAGAGTATCTGTTATTGCTGAGTGTAGTGTAATACAGAGCTTGAACCTGAATTCAAATATATACTCCTCTAAAACCTGTATTATTTTCTCCAGGCCCTACTACTAGCCAGTGAGGGAAATAGATGAAAAAGATACGACTCTGCCTTGAAAGTCTGCAGCAGGGGTCGGCAAACTTCTAGCCCTCAGCTCAATAGCCTGCCACCTGTTTTTATATGCCCCATAAGCTAAGAATGATTTGCATGTTTTTCAATGTTTTAAAAAATTAAAAGGAGTATAATATTTAATGACACATGGAAATTATGTGCAGTTCAAATTTCAGTATCCATAAATAAAGTTTTATTGGAACACAGCTATGCTCATTCATTAGATATTATCTATGGCTGTTTTTGTGCAAAATGGCAGAGTTGGGTTCAGAGTTGAGCACCAGAAAGCTTATAGCCTGCAAGCCTAAAATATTTACTATCTGGATCTTTACAGAAAAAAAAATTTATTGCCCCCTGCCGTATAGTCTAACTGATAGCCTGAGAAGTATGCATTAAAAGGAGTTTGGGTAGTGGCTTATACCTGTAATCCCAGCACTTTGGGAGGCCAAGGCGGGTGGATCACCTGAGGTTGGGAGTTCGAGACCAGCCTGGGCAACATGGAGAAACCCCATCTCTACTAAAAATACAAAATTAGCCAGGCGTGGTAGCACATACCTGTAATCCCAGCTACTCATGAGGCTGAGGCAGAAGAATTGCTTGAACCGGGGAGGTGGTGGTTGTGGTGAGACAAGATAGCACCACTGCACTCCAGCCTGGGCAACAAGAGTAAAACTCAGTCTCAAAAAAAAAAAAAGAAGTTACCTATCCTGATACCATGAGACAGAATGAATTTGAAAAGAACCAAGATGTGGCAGAGGGCAGACAGGCTACGAAGCTTCACAGGGTGTCATCACTGTGGGAAGGATTTTCAAGAAAGACTTCAAGGAGAAAGTGGAGTTTGAACTGGTCTTGAGTAGGGGTAGAACTCAGGGGAACTGGTTTGAGGCACGCAGGCATAAGGTCTGTTCAGAGATTAGTGAGCAGAACGTTCAAGGCTGGACAGAAGTAGCACAGTATGCTTTAGAATATAGGATCATGGGCTAGGCATGGTGGCTCACACCTGTCATCTCAGCACTTTGGGAGGCTGATGCGAGTGGATCAGTTGAGGTCAGGAGTTCAAGACCAGCCTGGCCAACATGGTGAAACCCTGTCTCTACTAAAAATACAAAAATTAGCCAGGCGTGGTAGCACATGCCTGTTAATCCCAGCTACTTGGGAGGTTGAGGCAGGAGAATCACTTGAACCCGGGAGGCGGAGGTTGCAGTGAGCCAAGATTGCGCCACTGCACTCCAGCCTGGTCAACAGAGGCTGTTGTTTTAAAAACTCTGTCTCAACAAATATATATAAGATCATCGAAGGGTGTTGCCATGAGCTGGTTATGATGATCCTGGGCACACCTCATTCACCCATCTATAAAATGGAAATCATGACACTAGCACCCTGCTCCTAGATATGATGAGGGCTAAATGAGCTAGCCAGTTGATGTGTGTTAATCATGTTGATGTGTGTTAATCATGTGTAGTAAGAAGTTTATAAACACTAGTGATGATGGTTCATTTAAATATGGCTAGAAAAGGAGATTGGACAGACTTGAGAAGAAGCTTTGAGTATGAGGCTACTTTATCTAGTACGCAGGAGGAAGCCACTGGAAAAAAACGAGAACCAGAGCACCTTAGCCAAGCAGTGTTGCCGAAAGTCATGACTTCTAACAGGCTCTGGCATTCCCAGATGCCGGCAACCAGCAAGTTATAAATCTGTTACTTTGTGGTTGACAAATTCCATCTTTGTATATCTACATCTTTGACAGGCACAGTCAGGCTGTACAGTAGGCAGATGTTGTTAACCCATTTTAGAGGTGAGGAAGCAGAGGCCAAAGAACTGGGTGATTTGCACAAGGTTGCCCGCCCAGGAAGGGATATGGAATAAAGGCAGGACACCTGAGCCTGCTTCTCTGACTCCTGCTCTAGTGCTCTCTCCTTTCGACTGCATTGCTTAGAGGGCAAAATGCAAAATGGAGCCTGCCTTTTATCATCACTAAAATATTTGCACACATGCACACATGCTGTCACAGGAGAGGGCCTTAATGCCAGAACGACCTTTGATCTGATCGCTCCTAGCTCTCTCTATGGGATGAGAATGAACCCAACTATACAGTAACTGTAGCTGCCATTCACAGCCCAGGAAGGTCATGGAGAACTTGAGAACCAGTTTTCTCACTGCAGTAAACTGACCCATATGTGCTAGTGGATCAAGAAGGACAAATAGAAGCTTGTAACCGCATTTTCTTTGTCCCTCTGCAGCAGGGCATCATAACCTAAATTGATGTACATTCCTGTTTTTCTCCTGCATTACCACCCTAAGTGTATTTGAATGTTCCCAGCAAGTTACTGCATTCCTACCACCCCTGAAAGCATGTTTTAGTTTAAGTTGACTGGCGGTTTGGCAAACAAAAGGCTGGAATATGGCACGATGAGTCAAATTTAAACCCAATGGCTTAAATTAAGGGCATGCTGTTGCCAAGCCCTTGGTGGGCCTTCATGTGCATCAGCAGCCTGGCCCCTTCACACAGGTTCCTCTGCCACAGTGACCTTGGATTCACTTGAGGCTGTACAGGTGGTGGCCTTCCTCTGAAAGGGGGTGGCCCCGGCCACCTGGGTTTTAAACTGGTGCTATCTGGGATGGAGGAAAGGCCAACCACTGTAGCAGCAATAAAGTCAAAAGAGCAAAGCCATGGGCCCATTTGAAAATGATGTACAGGGCTAGGCATAGTGGCTCACACCTGTAATCCCAGCACTCTGGGAGGCCATGGCAGGCGGATCACCTAAGGTCAGGAGTTCGAGACCAGCCTAGACAAGATAGACCTCTACTAAAACTACAAAAATTAGCTGGGCTGATGGCACACTGCTGTAGTCCCAGCTACTCTGGAGGCTGAGGCATGAGAATCCTTGAACCCAGGATACAGAGGTCATAGTGAGCCAAGATCAGGCCACTGCACTCCAGCCTGAATAACAGAGAGACTCTGTCTCAAAAAAATAACAGAGAGACTCTGTCTCAAAAAAAAAAAAAAAAGAAAAAAAGGAAAAGAAGTGATGCACAGAAATGAGTGTGATCCCACCCTTCTGAAACTTCATAGCATATCTGCCTCTACCACAACTTGGTACTGGGCGCATTAACTTTGAGGATACAGGGTGGATCCTTCAATGACTGGTGGTTAGACTGCTAGTGATTTCACAGGATGAAGTCTACATCTCTTGCGATTTTTTGGCTTTAAAAGTGGGGGACACTCACAGACAGAGGGACATGGCCACAGAATTGGAGGGGGCTGTGCAGAAAAAGGAGGCCACCTGAAGAAATGGGAGATGCCCACACCACCCCAGAAATAGGAGGGAACTCACAGAAATGGGGGCTCCCAAAGAAATGGGGAAAGACAAAGAGACGAGAGCATATACTCCTAATAGTATAAAATAAGCATGGACTCTCAATTTATGCATACTCATAGATTCACTTATCACTCATATACCTCTAAAAGATGCCAGTCATGATGTCTACCCTGCAGTGTTGCTGTGAGAATGAAATTGAATTTCAATCTGGAAAATGCTGTAGAACCGCGCCTGGTATGTGATAACATTCAATGAGTGGAGTAGTTGTTGCTGTTACTGTCATCATCAGTGTTAGGGACCTTATTCTGGGCATTAGAAAATACACAAAACCAGAGATTAAAGATGACATAAAATACTCCGTTTTCTGTTTTATTATTTCTCTACCTGATTTTCTTTCCAGTACCACTTTGGAGACTGCTGGATCAAAAGTGTGCCCATTTTGTATAATTTTTTTTCCTTGAGGACTCGGGATCTAAACCTATACCACCAGTATCCCGGCAATGTTTTCTAATAAAATTCTACCTAAGCATCTAGGCTCCGTCAGGGGCTTATACTGCGGGATGTGCCAAATTGGGCAAGTGAGCTGGGTTTTCAGTGCCAGTCCCACAGACCTTTCCTCATCCAAGAAGAGATGCTCCTAAGAGTATTTACACTGTGCTCTGAGTATCTGGGCCCCAGAATCTGAAGGCCTCATGAATCCACTAAAGGAAGAGGTCTCCGATGGCAAGGAGTGGGAATTGACCGTATCCTCCCGCTACGTCTCCATACGCGGCAAATTGCTTCAAGTGAATGCTTTTGAATCCCTGTACGGGTATTTCTGTATTGGGCCCGAACACCCAGTGTTGCCGTAGCCACTTGAGAATCATGTCAGATGTGGCCCCTGCTTGTCAGGTCCTTCTGGGCTACTCTGAGGGACAAAGTATAACTATTCAAATAGCAAGTTGAATTAGTACAGTCTAGGAGCATTGGAGATGGCTTCTTGAAAGAGGTAGAACCTGAAATTCTCCTTCTTTGAAGGATGGCCAGGATTTGGCCAGATGGAGAGGCAAGTGGAAGGCTTTGCAGGGACAAGCAATATAAGCAGAACCTGGAAATGGGAACAAATGATTGTGGGTCAGGGGCCAATGGTGTTGTGACATTCAGCCTCATAAAACTGTAGGGCAGAGGTAAAGGTTGCTGGAATAGAAGGGAGCTCAGTTTAAGGAAGATCACCAAGCCAAACATCGCTGTTCAGATTGATGCAATGGGGAATAAACTGCCATTGTCAATTCAAAAGTAACCAGAGCCAGGTGTGGTGGCTCATGCCTGTAATCCCAACACTTTGGGAGGCTGAGGCAGGTGGATCACTTGAGGGGAGGAGTTCGAGACCAGCCTAGCCAACATGGTGAAACCCCATCTCTACTAAAAATACAAAACTCAGCTGAGCATGTTGGCAGGCACCTGTAGTCCCAGCTACTCAAAAGGCTGGGGCAGGAGAATCACTTGAACCTGAAAGGTGGAGGTTGCAGTGAGCTGAGCTCACACCACTGCACTCCAGCCACTGCACTCCAGCCTGCACAACAGAGCAAGACTCCATCTCAAAAAAAAGTAACCAGGATAGGTGAAAGATGAAGTGGCAAGTTTCTCTCTGCTGAGAATACAATTAATGCATGTAAACTTGGCTCTCCTTATTATTTTAACTGCCTCCATTAGAGAGCTGTTTCACTTGCAAATAATATTTACCCAATCTTGACATGCCTGCAGATTATTAATGTCGCTGAAATTTTTTTCTCTTTCAGCCTGTCAGTGTTCAAGCTCAAAGTCAGAACAAGACTTTCCAGGTTTTTAATCTGTGTTATCCATTGAGTAAATAAGGGTCTTGGAAGTGCCCAGCACTCGGAGCAGGGAGAGGCACTGCCTAGTGTAACTAAGGGTTTATTCTAGAAGATGCAGCCTTCCTATAGATGGGCACCCGACTTGGGTATTGAGCATGTGAGGCGCGGCAGGGCTGCTTGAGGCTGGGACTCGTTTCTGCCTTTGATGACTCTGGGAGATTTTCCAGTCAGACATACACCTCATACTGTAGCACCCACTGTCATATGAGATAGAGGAATTTGGGGATAAATTGTGTTCTTATTCTTAACAATTCTCTATGGAATGATAGACTATGCTTAGGTAACAGCCTTGTGGTTTTGTCCTTTGAAACTAACAGGTAGAGGAAGCTGCTATTTTTGTTGATGCTTCTGAAAGCCCACGTGTTTACTGTCCCTCCAGACCTCAGGCTGCTTGCCCTTCTGGAAAGGGATTGAGATATGTTTACATTCTAAGTCATTGACTCCTAGGCCCATGCCTCCCCCGGGGCATCAGTCTGGAACCAGTCCCCATATAGCCAGATGGTCCACCATTGACCTGGATATGTCATTTTACCATCATGAGCCGCCTCATCTATAGCAGGATGAAATTTGGGTAAACTGTTTCCTGGGTCCCTACCAGCTACAACACTCTTAGATTAAAAAAAGACAAATGTATGTTTTTTAAAAAAAACCACTATTTTCCGGGCGCAGAGGCTCACACCTGTAATCCCAGCACTTTGGGAGGCCAAGGTGGGTGAATCACGAGGTTAGGAGATCAAGACCATCCTGGCCAACGTGGTGAAACCCCGTCTCTACTAAAAATACAAAAATAAGCTGAGCGTGGTGGCACATGCTTGTAATCCCAGCTACTTGGGAGGCTGAGGCAGGAGAATCTCTTGAACCAGGGAGCCAGAGGTTGCAGTGAGCCGAGATTGCACCACTGCACTCCAGCCTGGTAACAGAGTGAGACTCCATCTTAAAAGAAAAACACACACACTATTTGTTGAGTGCTTACCATGTGCCAGGCTAGGGGTAGAGTGGGAAACAGGACAACACTTGCTGTCTTGAGGGTTCCATCCTAATTAGCCAATCAGGAAGTAAGTGAACAAGACCAATTCAGATATGCATAAATTGAACAATAAAGAACGATGAAACCATAGTAAGATAAAGCTGGCAACAGGGAGGTTTTCACATAGGATGGCCAGGGCAGGGCTCTCTGAGCTCGGGGCAGGCCACATTTGAACTGAGACCTGAGAGATGGGATGGAGCTGAGAATGTAAAGATGTGGCGGAGGCAAAAGCCCCGGAGGTCAGAATGAGCTTGGCCTGTTGGAGAAACCAATAGCCTGTGTAGCCAGGCAGAATGAATTTATGCAAAACTAGGCTGGAAAAAAAGCAGAAACCAGATCAGGGAGAACCTTGCCAGGCACGGTAAGGAGCTTGAGTTTTTTCCTATGTGCAAAGGGAAGCCATTTGAGGATTTTAAGCAAAGAAGTAACGTGAACTGATGGATTTTTAAAACTATGAATGCTATGCTAAAATAAACGGCAGGGAAGAAAACATAAGAAGCCTGCTCTACACGAGTGCAGTGAGCTAGGGGGGAAATCTCCCTTCTGCCCATTCATCTTGCACACACCACTTCAAACTTTAGTTGATATCCGCTCTGAGATTTGCTATACGATATTACTTGCAACTAGATGTTTCTCCTACTCATTGCCTCCAGAACTAGCATGAGCCAAGCTGAAGGGCAGGATGTGGTTTCAGCATGCGGTGACCACCATCCCTCCCTCCAGTAGCTCAGAGCCATTCCTGGTACTGCACAGCTCGTCACTGCAGATCCCGCCGGATGCCCAGAGTGCCCACACAATAATGACACCATGGAATTCCAGAGGAGCCGAGAAGCCTCCTCCTCCTTCCCCTTCTCTCTTTAAACATAGCCACAAGTTACTGGCACCTGGGCTAAACTTTGCCCAGTCGAAAACAAAGCAGCCCCTTCCAAAGAAGACATTTTCTTCTGTTCTCTTTTTCTCCTGTGGCTAGGGGCAAAGAATCCAATTGGCTAAGTCATCTTGGTACAGAGATTGCTAGATACAAACCTACTTTCCTAGCCATACAGCTCTCCTAACACAAAATCAAAAACTTTGGGTTACGCACGATGGCTCATGCCTATAATCCCAACAGTTTGGGAGGCCAAGGTAGGCAGATCAGCTGAGGTCAGGAGTTCAAGACCAACCTGGCCAATATGGCAAAACCCAATCTCTACTAAAAATACAAAAATTAGCCGGGTGTGGTGGCAGGGGCCTGGAATCCCAGCTACTTGGGAGGCTAAGGCAGGACAATCACTTGAACCTGGGTGGCGGAGGTTACAGTGAGCCAAGATTGCGCCATTGTGCTCCAGCCTGGGTGACAGTGAGACTGTGTCTCAAAAATAAAAAAATTTAAAAATCGGTAAATTCTGCTGTATTCACTACTAGTTCCGTTCATCACTACCTAGTAGTTCTGGGCCTATAGAGTGATGCTGATATGGAAAGTAGACCCAGTGGTTTACCCAAAGCAATCACCTCATCCTAAATGTGCTGTTAGCACTTTCTGGCCATTATCGTACCCTTTATATTAAAAGTTGATAACCAGTCACACCATGATATATAAAATTTCTAGACTCTGTTTCCCCAGAACATAACAATAAATGGTATTGCTCCCATTTTTGGACTAAAATTTGGCTCTCCATGTAAATTAATTAGGCTTGTCAACCTGAAGTCCTGAAACTATCAGAATACATGTTCTGCCAGGCACAGTGGCTCATGTCTGCAATCCCAGCATTTCTTAAGGCTGAAACAGGAGGATCACTTGATCCCACAAGTGCGAGGCTAGCCTGGGTAACATAGCAAGACCCTGTCTCTACAAAACAGAAAAATTAGCCAGGTGTAGTGGTGTGCCCCTGTGGTCCCAGCTACTTGGGAGACTGAGATGGGAAGATAGCTTGAGCCTCAGAGGTGAAGGCGGCAGTGACCCATGACTGTGCCACTGCACTCCAGCCTAGGTGACAGAGTGAGACCCCGTCAAAAAAAAAAAAAAGAAAGAAAGAAAGAAAAAAAGGAAGGAAGGGAAGGAGGGAGGGGAAGGAAAGAAAATGTGTTCTCTGTTAAACATATCTGGGCTTAAGTACTGGCTCTGCCATTTGCTACTGCTGGTATGGCTTTAGATGAATACTCCTCTGAGCCTCAATACCCTCATTGGTTAAATGGAGAACTACCTCATTGGGTGGTTGTTGAAGATAAACAAGATTACACCTGTACAGTGCTTAGCGCAGTTGCTGACACATAGTAAGCACCTTATTGTTGTTAGCAAAATAAGACTCCATGGTAGATGACACTATGCAAGTCATAAAATGTATCAACATTAACTTTTCTCAACAGATAGGGTGCTATTAAATGAATCACCAACATAGTAAAATGACAGAAAGGAATATTACAGTGTAAAAGCATTTATGCATTTGTTTGACAACAGGTACAATTGAAATACAGTGATTCTGAAGGTCTTTAAATGGGTTATACTTTGCCCTGTTAACCCACTATTTCCTGACTGGCAATAATTTTACTTAGTAATGCTCTGTGTTGTGGTAAAAGCTAATGATAATAATGTATCGAGTATATTCTTTGTACCAGGCATGGTTATGAGTGCCATGTGAACACATTTAATCTTCACAGCAACTTTGAAGTAGGTACTATTACTGTGTATTTTACGGATGGGAAAACTGAGGCAGACAGTTCGCCTCTGGAGCCCTCACTCTTAAACTCTATGATATATACCAGAAACTCTACGATATAGCCCAGGTGCTAAATCTGGCCCTCCACCTGCTTTTTTAAGTAAAGTTTTATTGGAACACACCCAAATAAAAGTTTATTTACACATTGTGTAGAGCTGTTTCTGTGCTATAGCTGCAGGGTGGAGCAGTTGCTAAAGAGACCATGTGGCCCACAAACCTTAAAACACCTACTGCCTGGCGCCTTACAGAAAAAGTTTGCCAACCCCGATGTCAACTTTAAACTCACAAAAAGACTGGAGTTTAGAAGGGAAAGAAATAATACCTAATAATAAAAATGCCTATGTTTAGTATTTACTGTGGATTTATACATATTTATCTCACTTAATTTTCATAAGAATCCTGTGAAGTAAATAGTCTTTTTATTTCCATGTTAAAAATGAAGAATCTGGAGTTCAGAGGGATTAAATGACTTACACGGTAGGCTGGAGAGCAAACTCCATGAGTCTAGGGATCATGTGTCTTCATCATCATGTCCCTGTCACCTATCACGATGCTAGGACAGGGTGGACACTCAGAAAATACTTGCTAAATGAATGACAGTTACAAAGGTCACCCAGCTAGAGAATCCAGGTCTTCTCCTATTCCAGAGTTCCTCCTCCTAACTCCACAGCTGTCTGACAGTTAAAAAAAAAAAAAAAAAAAAAAAAAAAAAAAGGCGATTGCGGGGGGGTACTTTCCCTTGAGATAGAATGAAGCACAGATTGGTTAACATGTCATTATGCTGTCAGTTGACAAATTTTTGCTATTACCTCCTTCTCCTTAGTCAGAGAAGATAATCAGACCAAAAGGCGGTTCGTTTCTCCTCCAATGCACAGTCATAGTGTTGAGAGTTTACTTGTCCTTGTGATTGGTGCATATTTAGACAAGATTAAAACTGACACCCTCATGAGATGGTAGTCACATGGAATCTGGGTTTTGGATAGATTTCAGGCAGAGCTCTGGCTGCCTTCCTCCCAACCCCTTGCCCCACCTCCTACCCAGTGATGAGTCACAGTACACAGCCGACTGCCCTTCAAGAGCCGACCCAAGGCTTTTGTTTTCTTTCATCTTGCTTCATGTTGGTCATGTGAGGATCAGAGTATTAATAGAACATCGCCTCCGCCTTCTGAATCTTGCTGTTGGTCAGGGAGATACACGAAAGGTTTGGCCAGCCCCTTTGTGCCATTTTCACTCCTTTGTTGGCTATCACGTGCTGGTTGGTGGCAAAGCTAAACCACAGCATTTGGTGTGCTCACCGCCCACGGCCATGGTCTCTACTGGTGTTTTGATTTCCTGCCTCTTTTAGCAGACACTCGGTGAGCTCCTGATTTCCAATTAGATCACCAGTACTAATTGTAACAAACCACCTCCTCCTCCCAGTCAGCTAGCCTCATCCCTCCTGCGTGTGGAAAAGATACAGAAGCCAGGGAGAAAAAGGAGTTTGGTTTGGGAGTGGTATATATATTATATAATATAATATATATATAATATAATGCATATATATTATAATATAATATATATATATATGTAAAGTAAAATTACATTCAGGAAATTAAAAGTCTGTGTGTGGTGTAACAGGCTCCTGAACCGCTGCATGGGAACAAAAATGTTATAGAAATGCCATGGAAGCAGAGGTGCTCTGAACTGCCTAGGGCCTTGATCCAGAAGTTTCCATTCTCCTCTGCAACCCAATTTTTAACATTTCATTTTGCATGCTCAGTAACACTGAACATGACACTAGGGTGGGTGCTGGAATTACTCAGCCTTGATTCCAGCACCTACCACAGTGTCATGCCTAGTGTTTATTGACCTGAAGTGAAGTTGGGCTGAGGCCTGGCCAGGAGATGAAACCCTCTTGGAAAGTTTCCTCGCAACAGAGATCTTAGCGTCAATGTAAAGGAGGGGTCTTGGTTCCCTATGTCTCGTCTATTGAGTCTCAGGCTAGATATTACCACAGTTGTTTTTGCACCAACCTCATAGTTTTCTCTGGGGGCCTGGTGGGTTCTCATGAAGTTAATTATTCTCACTTTACATCAACCTCTTTTGTTTGTTAATTCTTTGAAAGCATGACTTGTGTCCTTTTACCTTCCTGTGTTGAGATGGAGTCTGCTGAGTCCTCACTGGTTGTGGAGTGGCTTATAAGATGGGTCTCTTGAGCCTCACTCATCTGTTAAGCAGATTGAATTAGATGGTCTCTAAGACTCCTTCCAGTCTAAAGTTTCATTTTTCAATAATAGAATCTTTGTGTTTTTTTTATTTTTATTTTTCGAGATAGAGTCTTTCTCTGTTGCCCAGGCTGGAGTATAATGGCGCAATCTCGGCTCACTGCAACCTCTACCTCCAGGGTTCAAGCAATTCTCCTGTCTCAACTTCCCAAGTAGCTGGGATTATAGACATTTGCCACCACGCCCAGCTAATTTTTTTTATTTTTAGTAGACATGGGGTTTCACCACATTGGCCAGGCTGGTCTCAAACTCCTGACCTTAAGTGATCCACCTGCCTTGGCCTCCCAAAGTGCTGAGATTACAGGCATGAGCCACTGTGACTGGCCTTTATTTGTTTTTTAATCTTTCCACGTGGGTAAAGAATTTTGCTATGGATGGAAAGAAAGATTGGACTAAGTATGCACTAACTTCAGTTATTATCTTCATTTACTTTTGGCAATTGTGGGGGTGGTAGGAATGGGACATACTTTTTCAACAAACAAACTGGCCGGACACAGTGGCTCACACCTGTAATCCCAGCATTTGGGGAGGCCAAGGCGGGTGGATCACCTGAGGTCAGGAGTTCAAGAGCAGCCTGGCCAACATGGCAAAACCTCATCTCTACTAAAAATACAAAAAGAAACATTATCCAGGCATGGTGGCATATGCCTGTAATCCCAGCTACTTAGGAGACTGAGGCAGGAGAATCGCTTGAACCCAGGAGGTAGAGGTTGCAGTGAGCCATGATCACACCATTGCACTCCAGCCTGTGCAACAAAGCAAGACTCTATCTCAAAAACAAAACAAAAAACTAACCTTTATTTAGGACCTAATTAGTGCCAGGCACTTGCTGAGAGCTTTATGTGCATTCTCCCATTATTGGTCACAACAACCTTGGGAACTCTAGGTATTATTAATATAGGTAAACAAACTGGGTGGGGCACCAAGGAATGTAGTAACTTGCCCATCATCACAGAACTAATACACGATCAAATCAAGACTTGAATCTAAGGCCAAGAGCTACAAGGATCTTAGTTTTTAGCCACAGTGACGTCATATAAAATACATCCCTGAATTTCTCTCTTTTTCCCGTGATTGGCATCTTTTTACAGAAATTTAAGTGCAATGAAAGAGTCTAATTAATAGACATGTTTATTGAACACAGCCAAAGCAGGAGGTATCGGGATAAGACTTTCCACTTCCATGGAAAGTGCATATGGCTGCTGAACATGGGCTTTAGGTGTCTTGCAAGCAGTCAGTGCCAATAGGAAGAAGTTCACGCGGGGGCAGAAGAATTCCCGCTGGGAGGTGATTCTGCAGAACTCAGCCATTCACAGGTCATGGGAGATTTTGTTCCCTTTGGTGTACGTCAGCTTCACTTGCTGAAGTAGGACAAGTAGAATGAATTAGCCCTGGCTGAAGCCAAAATTCTTTATATTTAAAAGAAGAAAAGCAGTTAAATATTCAGCCCGATCCTGGGTTTTGAATTACCCCATTTATCTTTCACTCTGAGCATCTGCTTTTTATTGCATTGTGGCCCTGCCTGCCATTTATCTCCCCGTCAGTCTGTATCCACGTGTCATGGGACTCAAAAGTGAAGATTAGAGGAGAAAAATATCTCTGTATTCTAAGCCTGGCAACTTCTATTTTTATCCTCAGCTGTTGGAGCTGATAGCAAAGTCACAGCTCACATCCCTGAGTGGCATCGCCCAAAAGAACTTCATGAATATTTTGGAAAAAGTGGTACTGAAAGGTGAGCCTTCTCTCAATCTCTTTCCCCTTTTTATAGGCATGGGGGTGGGCAGATGGGTTTTCCAATGGAGTGGACATGTCATTTGAGTTAAAGACATGTGAAGGGATGGAAATGAATAACTGCAGCTACATTTCAGAAGCACTAGATTCCAATTCAGAAAGGGGTGCAACTCATCCTCATGGCAAAGGGTGAGACCGTCACCCTCCTGTCCTTTCTTTGGGATCATCCACTTGTCCTACTATAATCTTCGTAGGTTTCTCAGTGTAGGCACAGGTCCCAATGCTGGCTACGGAGCCTCCAGGTTCCAAATTCCTAGAAAATCAACCTGTGTACAGTCAGAATAGATTCACAGACTATTTGAGGTAGAAGGAATGTTAGGTCTGTGGTTCAACTGTCTCATTATACACACGGGGAAACTGAGGCCTATGAGGAGAAGTGATTTGTCCATAATCACACAGAGTCAGCCAGACAGGATTAGAACCCAGGCTCCAAACCCCTGGAACCGTGCTCCTTCCACTGACTGTCCTACAGGGGGTTCACTTCTGGGCAAAAAGGGCAGCCTTCTGATCAGGTGAGCCATGGCTGCTGGGAGAACAATGAAAAGAGAAAGAGGCTTTATAGAAAATGAGAGAGAAGAGAACAAAGAGGGACCTAGATAATGGAAACTCTACCCCTTAACCTCAAGTGCAGAAGCTTGGCCAAGCGTACAATAAACACCAGTGAGAAAGAAAACCATATCCCCAGAGGCAGTGCCTGGGTAACGTGAGCAGAATAGAGACAGAGAAAAAAGCTCATGTTTAAAATACAGGGTGTTCCAGAATTGTAACTTCGATTACTTTTTTCTTCCCTACTCAAGTCCTTGAAGACCAGCAAAACATTAGACTAATAAGGGAGCTACTCCAGACCCTCTACACGTCCCTGTGTACACTGGTCCAAAGAGTCGGCAAGTCTGTGCTGGTTGGGAACATTAACATGTGGGTGTATCGGATGGAGACGATTCTCCACTGGCAGCAGCAGCTGAACAACATTCAGATCACCAGGGTAAGCCGGCAGGCCCAGCCTCCTCCCGCAGTGGGTCCCTCCACAGAGACACTGGACAGCCTCGCCGAGACTTTGAATTCACTCCCGTGATGGAAGAATCTGGCCTTTTCTGATCTGCTGCCTTGTCCTGGTGCTGAGGGTGGGCTGGGGGACTTCCTGATAAAGGGAGGTGGGAAGAAAAACTTGGCAAAACAGGATCAAAGTACATGAAAGATGACAGCCTGAACTGTCGTGGGAAAGCTGGAAACTTGGCTTTTGGGGAGATAGATGCTGGCTGTCCTGTGAAATCTTTAGCGGGGTTCAGCGATCTCTCTTTGCTCATTTCCTCATAAAGGATGAGTTGTTTGTAGCTTTAGGTTGCTGTCTTGAATACAATAGAGCTGGGAAGGCAGCGGCTTGGAGAACTGGTACCAGCCTTTTAAAATCCTAGTTCTGATTATTGGTAGTTATGACAAAGGAAACCTTTGATTAAAGACTGTGAGCTTCCATGTGGGAAAAGGATGAGCAAGTCTCTAAGCAAAAAGAAAAGGCCCTGAATTCCCAGTGAAGTTTGGCGACCTATAGCAGTCGTTTTGTTTGGCTTTCACAACAGAACTTGGCCCTCAGCTCTTGTCCTCCTATTAGCGAGTAGGAGGACCCAGGCACAAAAAATAATAATCATGGGAGGAAGACGCTGGTATAATCTCTTAGGGATCACTAATGGACAAACACACTCAGGCGGCTCATGAAGCACTTTGCTTACTTATCACTGACCGTAGCTGGCTAAAGTGGTTTCCGGGACCCACACTGATATAGTTTGAGGTTGCCCCCTATCAGGAGAAGGTAGCAGGAAGAAATCCTTTGACTTCTTTTAAATAACTCTTTTACTAGATGAAGTTTTTAAAATCCATGTCCATGACTTTACTGGTAACAACCTCTCTGTACCCTCCCTTTTGAAGCTGTGAAACAGAGTAAGTTGAAGCCTCAGAGTTATGTGACTTCTTAAGAGTCACTTAGGCTACAACACCTACATGCTGCACCCACAGACACATGCGCACAGGGCGCAGCACAGATGCAAGTCATCTTTCAGAAAGTGTCTCAGGTATTTGATTTTTTAAAGAGACTATGGGCCAGGCATGGTGGCTCACACCTGTAATTCCAGCACTTTGGTAGGCCGAGGCAGGTGGATCACAAGGTCAGAAGATCGAGGTCAACTGATCAACATGACAAAACCTCGTCTCTACCAAAACTGCAAAAATTAGCCAGGCACGGTGGCGCACACCTGTAGTCCCAGCTACTTGGGAGGCTGAGGCAGAAGAATCACTTGAACCCAGCAGACAGGTTGTAGTGAGCCTAGATCGCGCCACTGCACTCCAGCCTGGGCAATAGAGCGAGGCTCCTTCTCAAAAAAAAAAAAGAATGTGCATATTTATTATGAAAATTAACCCAATTTATTCTAATAACATACCCCATTCCCAGGGCTCAAGTGTAGGCACATTGTCTGACCATGTGAATGTGAGACCCAAGTTCCCAGCTTCTCTCACAGAAACCCACATACACTTTCTACCTGATTTCTGCCATTCTCTACGACCTGGACTGACTGACTGGAATTATTCTAAGGCCAGGAGATAATTGCCCAGCCAGTGATATCAACAAGCAGGTCCATATTTCCCAAGGCATCTTCCCTTCAGCAACTTCAGAACACCCATTTAGATGGTCACACTTGGCTGGGCGTGGTGGCTTATGTCTGTAATCCCAGCAATTTGGGAGGCCAAGGCAGGTGGATCACCTGAGGTCAGGAGTTTGAGACCAACCTGGTCAACGTGGTGAAATCCCATCTTTACTAAAAATGCAAAAATTAGCCAGACGTGGTAGTGCACACCTGTAGTCCCAGCTACTTGGGAGGCTGAGGCAGGAGAATTGCTTGAACCTGGAGGTGGAGGTTGCAGTGAGCTGAGATCATGCCACTGCATACCCAGCCTGGGTGACAGAGCAAGACTCTGTCTCAAGTTAAAAAAAAAAAAAAAAAAGCCTCTAGATGGTCACACTTGCCTGGAGCTTGCTTCTGTTCCCTCTGTCCACCTCCAAGGACCCCTCTTGGCCACATCTGCTCACATACCCCACACTGCCATAGGTTTACATCCTCAGAGCCCCCTTAGCTCATCCACAAACACCCTTCAGAGGCAACTATTGTAGCTGCTGTCACCCCTCTTGGAGTGGAGGTGGAGTGGGGACCAGAGATGCCCAGTGACGTTCTTAGCTATACACAGCAGTTAGGGCCAGAGCTGAGGCCGGAACCCTGGACTCCACATTCCTAAAATGGCAAAGCTTGCGTGACATCAGTGGTTTCCAAACTTCTTCAATCCAGCTTTCTTCCAGCTATTTATCCAATGATCCAGCTTTTTAAAAGACCCTCTCGAATCCAATGAGATCCTATGAAGAAGAGATCAAACACTGAAGTTCACTCACTACTTTTCTGCACGAGTAGCTCTAGCCAAACGAAGCTATACTCTGCATACTCCAAGCCTGGCCTTGCGTCGGGGCTTTGAAGCTTGCTGCCTTCCTTGACCCTCCAATCTATGGACGTTACCATACGTCACCATCATATCACCTTCTTCTGAGCAGTTATGACCTGAAATTGTCTCATGTGTGCATTTTTCTGTCTCTGTCCGTTGGCTTATAAGCACCACAAAGAAAGAACATTACCCATCTATTCCCTGCTCCTGGCACAGAGCAGGAGACAGTCAGCAAATCTGAGTTGAATAAATAAATGGTTGAAAGGGAGTCTCCTCCCATTCCCTGCCTGAGTACTCGTTCAGTGTTCAAAGGAACACAATTGGAAAATATGGCGCTGTATTATGAATGATGACAATAATTTACCAACTGCAGGATTTCCTTTTTTGAGGCAGGGTCTCTGTCACCCAGGCTGGAGTGCAGTGGCGCAATCTCAGCTCACTGCACCCTCCACCTCCTGGGTTCAGGTGATTTTTCCACCTCAGACTCCCCAGTAGCTGGGATTACAGGCATGCACCACCACGCCTGGATAATTGTTGTATTTTTTGATAGAGACGGGGTTTCACCATGTTGGCCAGGCTGGTGTCAAACTCCTGACCTCAAGTGATCCACCCACCTCAGCCTCCCAAATTGCTGGAATGACAGGCATGTGCCACCATGCCCAGCCCCAACTGCAGGATTTGAGGCAAGTTCTTCAGTCTCTCTGTGCCTCACTTTCCTCATTTGGAAAATGGTTGCAACAGTGTCTACGCATAGCCGTGGTGTGAGATGTAATCAGTTAATATATAGAAAGCAGATGGCACAGTGCCTAATGCACAGTAAGTCTTGTAAACGTGTCGCCTGTTATTGCTAAGGGCTGGCTCTGTGCAGGCACTCTTCTAAGTCCTTTACATGTATGTATTAACTCACCTAGAGAAGAATTGTAAATAGGAGTCATGACAGTGGCCAGCATTTATTGGGCACTGTACTGAGTGCTTCTATGCATTATCTCATCCGTCCCGCCCGGCAACACCGTAAGATAAGATTTTTTTCATGTTCTAAATGAGAACAATTAGACCAAGTAGTTAAGAATAATTTGGCTGAGGCCTCACGCTCGGTGGGATGTGGTACAAGGACTGACCCCAGGTCTGTCTACAGAGGCTGTGCTTTCAATCACTGCACCTCCCTCCCACTGTCCTCTGTCCCAGCGTTCCTTGGTGCTGAGCTTCCTTAGATTGAGAGCTGTACTGGAACCCACAGAGCTTTAAAGGGCTTTTCTTTTTTGTTTTGTTTTTGTTTTGTTTTGTTTTGAGACAGGGTCTTATTCCCATCGCCCAGGCTCAGGTGATCCTCCCACTCCAGCCTCCTGAGTAGCTGGGACTACAGGCGCTTGCCACCACACCCAGCTAATTTTTGTATTTTTAGCAGGGGCAGGGTTTCACCATCTTTCCCAGGCTGGTCTCGAACTTTTGGGCTCAAGCAATCCTCCCACTTCAGCCTCCCAAAGTGCTAGGATTACAGGCGTGAGCCACTGCACCCAGCCTCCACACAGACTCTCAACCCTCCAGAGGAAAGTGAAATTCAGAGAGAGAGAGAAAGAGAAAGGACTTAATTACTTCAGTCTGGACTGTATTTTACAACTTACTTTTTTTTTTTAACAGTTTGACCCAAAGACAAGTATGTTATTACGTGCAAATATGAAGTCGACTTTCAGAGTAAATGCTTTCTATTTTGCCAAAGTTCTATCAGTCTCCTCCCAGCATAAAATCTTGTTTTCCTGCAAAATTTTCATATCTAATTCTATGGAGCCAATTTTTATGGCAAAATAATTAATAAAGAATGAAGGAAAAAATTAAGAGAACTGGGTCTTAGGGGGAAAAAACATCAGGTGCAATGACAGTATCCAGTGAGCTAGGTACTGTTTTGAAGCATGTGAGGGCTGACACAGACCCTAGTGGATGTCAGCCAAATGCTTGACTACAGGAGTGAGAGTGACTAATTTTTCTTGTATATGTTAATATTTGAAAGGAAGAGGCATGTAAGCAGTTAACCACTTATCAGGAGGAAGGGCTCAGCATGGGTTCTGGGCAAGGATTTTGGAAAAGTTCAGGTTTGAAAATTTGACAGAATGAACTCTGCCAAGTGGACTTGCCTTTAATAGGAGTTAATGTAATAATTGGCCTGGGAGTTTTAACCAAAAAAGTAGAGGCTTTGAAGTGCTGGAAACGAAAAGAAAATCTCATGGCAGTTTTATTAGCTCATATGATCAGCAGCAGATGATAAACGATAAATAGGTCTAGGGCCTTCTGCGGTTGGCAAAGACCCGAAGCTTGCAAACAATGGAGAGTTCTGCCCAGCAGCCTGGGGTAGAACCGAGGGGTAGAAATTGTCAAGTCATAGATACTTTGAATGAAATAGGAGGCTGAAGTCCTTCTATATCTGAGATTGTTGGAGCTGGGAGGGATCTTCAGAGTCTTCTAAGCCATTTATTTTGGACATGGGGAAACTTCCCAGGGGAGCTGGGATGCAGACGTGCTGCCTGTCCATCTTGTCCTTCCCCTGCACCTCCCATTCTTCTCCACGGCTCAGCCACCTCAAGCTCCCTTGCCACTGCTCCCTCCCCACCTCGGGCCTACCCTGCCTTGCTGGGGACAGACTTGCCCAGACCAAGTGTCTCCTGGAATCCCCCATGTGTTTGGGCCTCAATGTGCTTCATACAGAATTTGGCTCCTGTAAAAATGTGAGGAGGGAAATTGATACCCACTCTCAGGATATTTTCCCCTGAGCTAAGTAAGGGTTTCTTCATCCTGTATTATTTTTTCTGTGACCTATCAAAGGTCACAGAACACTGATCTAAAAATGTGAGTAGTCCAAAATCAGGAGCTTACCCAGAACCAGCAGGGTCAGGACAGGGAATCGCAGTCCCACGTGGTCTACTGACTGATCTGGATGGCAGCAGCCTGTTGCTGTTTGAGGCACATCAGCAAATACGTTTGCGGATCCCCCGGTCCAGATTCTTCCCACAGTGCTTTGTGCTTCCCTCCATGACACCATTTACTGTGTTATTTTATGTTACTCTGTGGTTATTTGTTTCTGCTTCTGGGTCTTTCACCAGCCTAAAGAGCTCATTGCAGCCGCCTTAGCACCAGGTCATAGGAGGCACTCAGAAGAGGCGGTTTGTGCTGCGCTAGGCTACAAGAGACACAGAGTGACACAAAGTGAGACCCTGCCTTCAAGGATGTACATCTGGGCAGGGTATCATGAGCTCATCAAAATTTAAAACAATGAAGGCCTAAATATATGAAGTTGAGGGACGTACCAGAAGCTCTTGGAGAAGCTCGCGATTAATTGCCAAGATATTATCCACAGACCAGCAGTTTTCAAAATGTTCCATATTATCCACAGACCAGCACTTTTCAAAATGTTCCATGAAGCCCTAGGTTGGAAGAGAGATGTCTCAAGGGAGGGTGGAGCTTAGGCCAAAGGCTTCTGGACCTGCCATTCCCAATGTGCGTGCGCACACAGACACACTCCCACACCCACACCCCAGCACAGAGTCTTTGTGTTGTTGCTTTCTACCTATTTAATTATTTGGGCTTCATTTATTCCACAGATATTAGTTGAGTGCCTTCTATGTGCTGGCCACTCTTGTAGACACCCAGGACACAGTAGTGAAAAAAGATTAAAATTCCTGCCTTCATAAAGCTTAAGTTCCAGCAAGAATATTCCCTTCAAAGTTTTGGGGAAAAAGCTCATGTTCATCACAAAAAGAAGGATATTGCAAAAAGTGTCTGAAAAAGATCCCAGGAATCCTAGGAAGGTGCAGTGAGTGAGGGAGTCACAAAAACAGAAAGGCCTTTCAGAGGAAGTGGGTTTGAACTAGATCTGAGCAGGAGGACCATGTGGCCGAGCAGAGAGGACTGGGAAGGTGGAGGCATAGAGTTCAGGCTGAACCAGGTGTGTTTAGGTGCAAGTGAGTAAATCTACCTGGAGGGACCTGAGGTCTGGAGGGTGCCAGAGAGATGGGACTTGGAGTGGCAGGCTGGGCCACTCCATCCAGGGCAGTGAGGCCTTCAGGAAGGCAGCAAATCTTGTAATTGTGTGAACTGAGTAAAGCATGAGGATCCAACGTGCCCTACTTGGAGAGTCTCTAAGAGTGAAGGTTGAAAGCTTCTTGAAATGTAAGGAGATCCCTCTGGCACCACTCAGCTCAGCCCACCTCATGCTGTTCTTTCTGGGTCACGGCCATGGTCCTGTGGCTGCATTTAGGATGGGGAGATTTACTACTGCTTTTGACCTCTTATCAATAAACTGCCTCAAGGATGGAGGAGAGGGGGACAGCTGCATGCTTGGAAGGTGTGGCCTGGTGAACCGCTGCTCCCTGGCCCCTCATCTATTATCACCCTTCTCTCTGCAGCCTGCCTTCAAAGGCCTCACCTTCACTGACCTGCCTTTGTGCCTACAACTGAACATCATGCAGAGGCTGAGCGACGGCCGGGACCTGGTCAGCCTGGGCCAGGCGGCCCCCGACCTGCACGTGCTCAGCGAAGACCGGCTGCTGTGGAAGAAACTCTGCCAGTACCACTTCTCCGAGCGGCAGGTCGGCAAGGCCCAGCAGGCTTTCTTCCCACCCTCCTTCTCCATCTCCCACCCCAGCTTCCTTGGCGCCCTGCTCAATCCTGAGGTCTGGGTTCCCCCTACTCCAGATTTCCCCGTTTTTTTGAAACAGGGTCTTGCTCTGTGGCCCAGGCCGGCGTGCAGTGATGCAATCAGAGCTCACCGCAGCCTCAGCCACCTGGGCTCAAGCGACCCTTCCACCTCAGCCTCCCAAGTAGCTGGGACTACAGGCTCACGCCACCGCACCTGGATAATTTTTAAATTATTATTTTTGTAGAAATAGGGTCTCTCTATGTTGCCCAGGCTGGTCTCAAACTCCTGACCTCAGGTGATCCACCTGCCTTGGCCTCCCAAAGTGCTGAGATTACAGGCGTGAGCCACCGCGCCTGGCCTTAAAGTACTTTTATAGATATCATTTCATTTCATTCTAATGGCCCAGGGAAAGATAGGTATTGTTGTGCCCACCTTAAACAGATCAAGGGACTGAAGCCACACATGGCTCAGTGACACATCCGAATTAGTGAAGTGGCTCTCTGGGTGAGGAAAGTGGCCCTGACCTTGAATCTGGGCCTTCAGACACCAGCTCCAAGCCTGTTTCCCTTCATCATGCTGCCTCAAGTCTGTTGGTCTTTTTCCAGTTTCTTTATATGGATGTGTGAGTTCAACAAGTTCTGTTCATGAAGCCACTAATATTTAGATAGAAAATAGAGCCCTAGTGCCAAGCAGTTATTACATCTCCCTGGAAATGATCACTCAAGGCTATAGCAAAGAAAAGATTGAAGTTGTTTACTGAGATCACCTAAACTTTAAAGGACCATTCAGCCGCAGTTGAGTAAAGGTCACTAGTAACATGTCACCAGCCACCTGGTTTTTGTTTTGTTTTGTTTTGTTTTGAGCTTGGTTAAAAGCTACTGTTTAACTGAGGAGAGCTAAGAAGGTACTTCTTTCTATAATGACAGTTTTCCCCCCTGGCTATCGGAGAAATCAAAAGAGGGGAAAGAGGATGAGAGTAAACCTTTTCAGAACCAGAAAAACCACAAGCCATCTTCTTGACAAACTCTCTTGCAATTCCTTTTATTCATTTTAGATCCGCAAACGATTAATTCTGTCAGATAAAGGGCAGCTGGATTGGAAGAAGATGTATTTTAAACTTGTCCGATGTTACCCAAGGAAAGAGCAGTATGGAGATACCCTTCAGCTTTGCAAACACTGTCACATCCTTTCCTGGAAGGTATGTGTCTCAGAGGTGGCTGCCACAGACCCCCAGCCCCCTAAGAGCCAAGAGTGCCAGCTAGCGTGCTGAGGCCGGCACCTGTCTGCCTCTTCCCCATCACAATCCCTAGCTGAAAGTGAGGGCAAACTGATTCAGCGCCTGGGAGGGTGGAGATGGAGGACTTTTATAGACCTCCATTTTTCTCACCTTCTTATGTTTATTTTTTTCTGTGTTCCACCCACCCACCCTTAAATCCTCCTCTCTCTGTGTGTACAGGTACACACTTGCACATGGAAACACACAGCTCTTAGTTTTTCCAGACCTGTAAAATTTTTTCACTGTTGCATCAAAGATGTACGTAGTTTCAGGTTCCATGTGATAATGTAATTCATGTAATTTGTAAAGATGAAATCAATGTACTTGACACATTCATAATCTTAAATGTTTGTCACTTATTTTTGCTAGAACCATTCCAATTCTTCTCTTCTGGCTATTTTGAAATACTCAACAGATTTTTATTTTTTTTGAGACGGAGTCTCACTCACTCTGTCACCCAGGCTGGAATGCAGTGGTGGAATCTCAGCTCACTACAACCTCCACCTCCCAAATTCAAGCAATTCTCCTGCCTCAGCCTCCCCAGGTAGCCGGGATTACAGGCATGTGCCACCACGCCCAGCTAATTTTTGTATTTTTAGTAGAGACGGGGTTTTGCCATGTTGGTCAGGCTGGTCTTGAACTCCTGACCTCAAGTAATCCACCTGCCTCAGCCTCCCAAAGTGCTGGGATTACAGGTGTGAGCCACTGCGCCCAGCCTGAAATGTTCAATAGATTATTGTAAACTGTATTCACTTACTGATCTAACAGCAGGTCTTACTCCTATCATACCACGTCTTTCTACCCATTAATCCACTTCCCTGCATCCCCTTCTTTCTCCCTTTCCCTGCTGTGGTAACCACCAGTCTACTCTCCGTCTTCATGAAATCTACTTTTAAAGCTCCCACATACGAGAGAGAATCTGCACCATTTAGTCCTGTGGCATTATTGGCAGAGAATCGTTGCTTTGAAGCTGGAAAATGCCTTATGGTGCCAAAAGCCAATGAGCGGCCTCTGAGAACTTGAACCTAACCATGTCATAACCATGTGTTTCTTTCCAGGGCACTGACCATCCGTGCACTGCCAATAACCCAGAGAGCTGCTCCGTTTCACTTTCACCCCAAGACTTTATCAACTTGTTCAAGTTCTGAACCCCAGCACATGACAACACTTCAGAAGGGTCCCCCTGCTGCCTGGAGAGCTGGGAATATGGCATTTGGACACTTCGTTTGTAAATAGTGTACATTTTAAACATTGGCTCGAATCTTCAGAGATAAGTCGTGGAGAGGACATTGGAGGGGAGAAACGCAGTTGCTGACGGGGAATTTAAGAATGTGAACTGCTCACTAGGATTGGTATGGAAAAGCAGAAATACTGTAAATAAACTTTTTTTCTAACAATTTGCCAGCAAGACTATAAGGGCAATAATTCTATTTCAGCGGTGAAAATGGAATTCTCTTGATGTTCACGGAAACTCCTTTAGAGTTCCCTAGCAAGAAAAAGGCAAAACTCAAATACAAAATAGAATGCTTTGTTTACAATGTGAAAGTGTGTTTAGAAAAGAAAAGAAGAAGAAAGAAAACTACATAGGAGAAACCCTTGGGCTTTGGGGTTTGATCTGGTGTTTGTTTTGAGAAGGCAAAGGGAGCGCCACCCATCCTAAACCTGCATGGGCACAGAACCTTACCCTACAGAGATACCACACAATGGTCTACCTCTAAAAGCGTAGAGTGCCCTCTCTGACAACGCATGTGATCCAGTAGGCAGTGTCTGTTTTTCTTGTAAGTGTTTTCATCACTATAAAAAGTGATTTAAAATGGAAAGGGATATTGGAGGCAACCGTCCTCTGGTTTCAGACTTCCTTTTCAGGCAAACGGGGCCCTCCTTGGAGTTGTCTGTTTACCAGAACAACCCCAAAGTACATGTTCCTTTTTTCCTGTCATGTTGTAGCTCATTTGGGGGAAGAGAAGGCTAATTTAAAACAGTCCCCAGGGGAGAACCGCTTGAGCCCAGGAGTTCAAGGTTTGTAGTGAGCTATGATCGTGCCACTGCACTCCAGCCTGTCTCTAAAACAAAACAAAACAAAAAAAAGCTGTCCCAGAGGACGTCCTGCTGCAGAAAAGATGATAGAATTAGTCACCCAATAAAATAGCTGTGAAGACTTCCTTATTCCTTCCTTCCTTAGGTATCTTCATGGATAAGCCTATGTCTGTGGACTGAGTGGGGCCGGCATGCGAAGGCTTGAAAGACAGGTTTTACAATCAGCCAATTAAACAGCTTACCAATTGCTGTTCCCCTTCTCAGGGAGATGAGCTGAGGAGCTTCTTTTCCTGAGGCCCAACATCCAAATGAGTCCATCTGAACTGGGGCTTTTTGCAAAGGTGGGTGATTAAAAATCAAGGCTGGAGTTCCAGCTAAATAGGGAGGAGAGGTACCGCAAGTTCATCTTAAATTTGCTTCTGGAATGGGTAGTTAAAACACGAAGATTCCAAGGGCATCTTGCGAGGCAAATACCAGCAGGTAACTGTGGAAGAAAGGAAATCTCAGGACCTAATGAGTTTGTTGTAAAATATTCCTGGGAGCAGATGGGGGATGTTTTTGTTTTTTACTTTTTATAGAATATTGTTGCTTTCCTACAACAGTGTACATATATTTGCAGTTGTATATGCTTTTTTTTTCCCAAATAAAATTTGCATGCCCTTGGCAAATAAGTGAAGCAGAAATAGGAACCTGGTCCACATTCAAGTTGAGGAACAGTGTGTCTTTAAGAGGTGACCTTTGGGGTGACCTGGAAAGGAGGAATATGGCTAAGCATGAAGAGAAACGAGGCAAGAGGCAAGCTAGTGATACAACACCTCTTCATCCCTGCCCTCAATAGCACACTACCCATGTATCAGCTTTCTGAAGAGAAGGAACCTACTCTTCGGTGCTCCTCACTTTGCAACGTTTGTGCTTACACCAGGATTTCTCAAATTTTTTTTCATTATCATCCCCCAAAGGAGAAAAAAATTACATTGAATTTAAATTTTCCCTAACAAGAAAAATTAAATATGAAGAATGGGATTTTGTTGGTTAAGACTGAGCTTTGGAGGGTCATGAACCATTGTAATATCTAAGGTTTTGTTTTGTTTTGTTTTTTGTTTTTTTGCAATCCCACTCCCCTGAATCAGTTTCACATTGGGAATGCAGGACCTAGACTGTTGAATAAAAAGCTACTTCTTCCGTAAGTGTCAGGTTCTCTCCAATTTCTCAGCAGCTTCCTTAAAGACGTGGGGTGGAGCTGGGTGTACCGTTATAGAGAGCTTTGGAACCTTTGACTCTTAGTGACATTTTTAGATTTAGGGGTTTGTGACCTTCCACATCTCGCCACCAACTTGTGATCTCTGCCCCTTCATGCTGATCAAGAAAGTAGAAACTCCTCGTCGCCTTCAGGTTTGCAGTCCCAGAAACATTGCCTGCTGTGGACTGTCAGCACAAAACCGGGACACTGGTCTCAGTTAGACTGTCAGCAGTGCACATGCCTGCACGATCGACCCCAAGCAACCATGTGCATCTGTGCAAGACGACCCCTGCCCCAAGAGAAGGGTTACGGTCTTCTGAAATGTTTACCAAGATGGTGCCGGTGGGATCTCCCCTTGTCCTTCTGTGTTATTAGAGCTGGTGTATGACAGAGTCAAGGAAATTTTTTAAGGAGAATGAAAAAGAAATCAACCTTTGTGGTTCTCTTTCATTGGAAGAGGAGAATAAGGAAGAAAATGGCAGGTAGAGAGGGAGAGGGAAAGGAATGGAAATGGCATGTTTTTAATGTTGTGGCTTGTGTGGGGATGATGGGAACAGCACAGCAGGCACGGTGTATCTGTGTTAGTGCCACGTGGTATCTGTTAAGTATGGCCAGAGCCTCACATAGAAGTAAGTAGAGTTAAGACAATTCTTGCTCTTTGAACAATAATATTAGCAAACCATCCCGGACAACCTGACCTATCAAACAAAAGCAAACAATGCCTGTCTCAGAACTGCTGGTCTAAAAGCCAGAAGGGGCACAACAATGGAAATTGCTGGAAGAGAATGCTCTACTTTCTTTCCTGTGCCTACCTACCCCCATCCTAAACCCTGTAAAACAGAATTTCAAAATAGATGTCAAATATGAAGTAATTCAGACTTCCAAATAAGGAAAGAGTTCGCCCAGGGCAGTATGAGCAAATCCACAGGGATGTTAAGATTTGGTCCAACTCAAAGGTTTATGGGCAGTGAGCCTAGAGTCTCTTGAGAGTAAGGCCCTGCATTTGGGACAAGGAGAATATGTGAAGCTCAGGAGTGCTCACACTAGAGAGCAAGACCCAGAAAAAAATCCAATGGCATTTTAAACTAGATTGCAAGATTACTCAATGCTGTTACTTTGAACAGACAAATCAGTTGGACAGGAGGGCCAATGGCAGATGAACAAAAGCCATTAGGTGAAAGCATCCCCAATGTATCAGTTGTGAGATAATTTTTGTGTAATGATGATCAGGTTTACATTCAAGTGGCTTGAAGGACATATTTCAGAGGAACTGAGTTTGCACTACAAAACTCTGAACACTAGAGCAGGTTCTACTAGCACTTGGGAGGTAAGGTAGTAGGTGTGTATTCTGCTATTGCCACAGTTCTCATCTTTGTGGATTCACATACCCTTTCCCACGAGGAGCTTGCTGCTAACAGAGCCTCCTTGTATCTGTTGTTTTTATATGGAAGAAGAGAAAAAGCTTGGAATTTCAATTGTCTAAACAAGTGGTATGATTTACAAGGAGGCAAACCATTCAAGAGATGTTCAACAGTATATCATTCTTAGCGTTCAATATGTTGATTATAAAATATACACCTGAGTTTATGTTTTTCTACCAGGCTGTAAGTGCAATAATGTCTTGCTATGCAAACACTCCATTTTATGTGTGAATTTTTTTAACTGTAATTTTATGTGTGCATTTTTTGTAACTAAACTCTATCATCATTTTCTATGTTGACATCTTTTTTTTTTAATCTGTTTCCAACTCTCTGAGTCTGTGAACCATCTCTTCTGACTGGATGCTGGCCTAAAATCCTATTAGTGCTTAAACAGACCTCAAAACACTCTGAAACTCAAGGCCAATACAGAGATGTTGCTCTTTGATATATCTTCGGTCCTTGATGGTTTCAACAAACAAGCGCATAATTCCTTTAAATTCAGTGTTTTCTGTAGATACTTTCTTCTCAGTTTCATTAAGGAGAGTAACCCTCTTTGGTTTTCCAAAGAATGGAAACTCCTACCCCAGATGTTAGACTTAGAGCTTCTGCCTTTCAAGATGAGAAAGAGGTCCAGAATGTTTAGGGGACATGCCTCAGCCCACCCGGTACTCAGTGGCAGAGCTGAATGCCAACTTCAGGTGCCCCCAGCCCTCCACCCCAAGCACCTTTTGGTGTAGCTGGAGACACATGACATTGGATGTGATTTTTCTCAAGGCCGTCACTGTGGAAGGCATGGGAGACGGCCCAGTGTTGGCCATGTGGCCGTTAACATTTCCATTTCAAGGCCCTGATTCTTACTGGAGAAGTTAAGGAGCCGCTTAATGTTTTTACAGACCTCTGATTCTGTTGTGACTGTGGCATTCCAGTGAGTACAACCTGCCTGCTACAAAGAAAGCAGCAAATTTTGACAAATTAATTTTTTCCTTGGGTACTTAACATTTTTATTACAAAAACAGCCCTTATAAAAAAGACAGAAGGGCTGGGCAGTGGCTTGCTTCCTAGAAACTGGGATTCCGAAGCAGGTGTTTCCTCTCCCCTAGACTCAGAGGTACATTTAATCCATCTTCTCCATTTCCTCCTTCAGGACCAGCTATGAGATTCAGTGCGTTTCTGTCCCAGCAGATGTTCGTTCTCCGCTAAACCTCATCTTTTACTAACCAAAGGGGGATTATTCCATGAGGCAGCCAGGAGCAAGGGGCCGCGATATTCATAACTTTGTCTGCAGGGCATTTTTCAAAGTGTCCTTGAATTCACTCAGCAAACAAAGCTTCCTGGAGAATCTCTCAAAACTCAGGCCCTGCTCCATTTGGCCAAAAATGATGGCTGCTCCAAAACTCTGAACTTCTTGAAACTCCATCTGCTACAACATTAATTCTGGAGTTTAAACATGACTTTTTCTGTCTTTGAGTATAGATGTGTTTGTTTAATTAACAATGCACAAGTCTGTTAAGCAGAAGGCTCCAAGCTGAATTCTATACTTGGGAACCCTTGGTGCCATCTTTCTTTATTCTACCAAGTGCCAATCACCCTGGCTAAAGTGGGTATATATTACAGCCTGTGTCCTAAGCTTAGAAGCTTTAATGTACTTTTTTAAATGAAAAATATTAGAGGGGGTTGAACATTGTATTAAAGCATAAAGTTAGACCAATTACATGTAAAGATGTTTATTTAATATTGTGTGAGCTGAGTCCTTCTGTATAAATTATTTGCACACTTTTCTTGCATGATGAACTGATTTTTTATAGTTGTTTGTACCAGACGGTGGCATATTTTTGTAAAAAACTTTTGACACTGAATTGCAATAAATGTTTTTCCAACAACACACACTGGTGCATTTTTAGTGTGTCTCAATTCAAGTTGGCTTTTTATCATACCAAATATGTTTATCTTTTGCCTATTGAGACTTATATTCCTTCTCCCAGAAACTTGTTACCATTTTTGTAAAATTTCTAGGAATCCATAGAAAAATCAGCTTGTTGCTGAATACCAACCTGAGTCTATAATACAGCATTATGCTTAAATTTAAAATTTTCATATACTGTTCGCACAGCAGAATGATTAGGAAATAATGAATTTTGAAGTCAACATCAATTTACTCATCAACAGGCATTCATGGAACAGCTACTATATGCTAGACCTGTGCAAGGCACTGGGAATAGGGTGGTGAATAAGACAGAAATTGTCCTTGCCTTTTATGTGGGTGGGCGGGGGGTGGGGGGGATTGGGGTTTGTTTTTGTTTTTGTTGTTGTTTTTTTTTTGTTTTGTTTTGTTTTGGCAACAAAGATGGGATCGTCCTTGCCTTAATGAAATTTAGACTCTAGTAAGAAAGGTAGCCCAGGTGCAGTGGGTCACACCTGTAATTCCAGCACTTTGGAAGGCCAAGGTGGGTAGCTCACTTGAGGTCAGGAGCTCAAGAACAGCCTGGTCAATATGATAAAACCCCATCTCTACTAAAAATACAAAAATCACCTGGGCATTGTGGCACATGCGTGTAGTCCCAGCTATTTGGGAAGCTGAGACAGGAGTATCTCTTGAACCTGGGAGGCAAAGGTTGCAATGAGCTGAGATAGTGCCATGCACTCCAGGCTGGGTGACAAAGCAAGACTCTGTCTCAAAAAAGAAAGAAAAGAAAAAGAAGGAAGGAAGGAAAGGGAAGGGAAGGGAAGGAGGGAAAGAGAAAAGAAATCAAGTACAAATCATTTGTAATAACCAAGATGAAGGAAATAGACAAAGGGTTGAGATATAGAATAACAACTGCGACCCACTTAAGACCGCGAGGACCGAAGCAGCAGGGGCCTCTCTGATGAAGTGATGTTGAAGGAGCCAGCCCCAAAGGAATGAGGGCATGAGAACTGCAGAAAGAGAACCAGCTGTACAGGGTTCAAATCATGGTCCTGCCACTTACCTGCAGAGTGGCCTTTGTCACCTCACTTCACCCCTCTGTGTCTCAATTTCCTCAACTCTAAGAATATCTAACTCTTATGGCTCAGGGGGTTAAGTGAACTAACACATATGAAGTGCTTGGAGACAGGCACATACTATGAGCTGAGTCAATGTTAATGATTACTGTTGTTCCCTTAGCAACAAGAGTCTAAGAATCGGGTTCAGAACTGCACTGTGTTTCCAGGTGGGTATGATTTATTCAAGTGACTGATGTGCGGGAGACTGGCTTACTTGATACTTTCACTCTGGGACACCCTCTGATCTGCCAGTAACTGTCAATCAGAAAATGACAAAAGGTGCATGAGAGTAATGAGAGATCATTTTGTTAAACCTCCACTAGGATCACAAAATCTCACCATTCCCTAAATATGACAAGCCTTCTTTGCTCAGGTAGTGTGCCTACTTAGAATGTTCTTCCCCTACCATCTACCATCTGTCTGATTAGCACCTTTAAGCCACTGCCTCACTAAAGCCTCAAACTGAGTAAATCTCATTTCCCATCACACTTCTTTGCCTAAGGACTTCGTTACATCGCAGTCTTACTTGTGGCAATTGCATAGTACCCAGCACAGTGCCAGGGCTGAATGAATTAATAAAACCATATACACCAGGGGTCCCCAATCCCCAGGCTGTGGACCAGTACTGGCCCATGGCCTGTTAGGAAGGAGATGAGCAGCAGGCAAGTGAGGGTCACCACCTGAGCTCCAGCTCCTGTCAGATCAGTGGTAGCATTAGAGTCTCATAGGAGCTCGAATCCTGTTGTGAACTGTGCATGCAAGGCCCCTAGGTTGTGTGTTCCTTATGAAAATCTAATGCCTGATGATCTGACATAGAACAGTTTCATTCCAGAACCATCCCCTCCGCATCCCTCTGGTCCACAGAAAGCAGTCCCTGGTGCCAAAAAGGCTGGGTGATATATACATTAAAAAAATACTTTTGAAAGTCTTAGAATCAGGTACCTACCCTTAACTAGACAAAAATTGGCATGAGTTTATGTGCATAGGTAGAATTGCTTACAGCTTGTTGGTTTAAAATTAATGTTTGTTGATAAAGTAACAAATACAGAGACCCAGTTTTCATTAGTTTCCCTTCAATTCATCTAACAAATCTTGATATTTAATTTACAGGTCTAGTAAACTTTAAGACAAAATAATAGGACCTTTTATTACTCTTAATAAACTCAAATTTAACAGACTACAGTCCCTCTAAAAAGTAATTCTCTTTTACAAACTTAATAAAAAATTCCTTTAAATATTTTAAAGCCACAATTATAAATCTGATACATTTGATGTTTAAGCACTTCAATTATAAATTGAATGCATTTGCTTTTTTAAAAAGCACTGCAAAAACCTGCTCAGATAAGCTTACAGCCTTAATAACCAAAACATTCTCAAGTAAATAAGTTACAAATTTAACAAATAAAGCATAAATATATTTTATCTCAAACTCTCTAAAAATGTCTAACATTGTTAAACAAGTAAAATTATCATACCTTTCCATTTAAAGTTATATCTGACACTAATTACTTATTTTAAATGGAAATCATAAGGCCATCATGGCAGGTAAAATAATAGCTCCCTAAGGATCTCCACATCCTAATTCCTGGAACCTATGAATATGTTGCTACATGAGAAAGGGAAAATTGCAAATGTGATTAAATTAATCACCGTTAGATACAGGGGTTATCCTGGGTGGGCCCAGTGTAACAATCTGGGTGGGCCCAGTGTAACTTCATTTATTTATTTATTTATTTATTTATTTATTTTGAGATGGAGTCGCTCTCTGTCGCCAGGCTGGAGTGCAGTGGCAGGATCTCAGCTCACTGTAACTGCCGACTCCCTGGTTCAAACGATTCTCCTGCCTCAGCCTCCTGAGTAGCTGGGATTACAGGCACACGCCACCATGCCAAGCTAATTTTTATATTTTTAGAAGAGACTGGGTTTCACCATGTTGGCCAAGATGGTCTCAATCTCCTGACCTAGTGATCTGCCCGCCTCAGTTTCCCAAAGTGCTGGGATTACAGGCGTGAGCCACCGTGCCCGGCCTTTTTTTCTGAAATGGAGTTTTACTCTTGTTACCAAGACTGGAGTGCAATGGTGCAATCTCGGCTCATGCAACCTCCCAGGTTCAAGCAGTTCCCGGGTTCAAGCAGCTCCCTTGCCTCAGCCTCCCAAGTATCTCAGATTACAGGCGCTCGCCACCATACCTAGCTAATTTTTGTATTTCTAGTAGAGACGGGGGTTTCATCATGTTGGCCAAGCTGGTCTTGAACTTCTGACCTCAGGTGATCTGCCCACCTCAGCTTCCCAAAGTGCTAGGATCACAGGCATGAGCCAGCGTGCCCAGCCCCAATGTAACATTTACAGAAGGGTCTTTAAAAGGAGAAGAGAAATGCAGCAGCGGTCAGACTGATGCAACGCAAGGACTCCACTGGCCCTTGCTGACTTTGAAGGTGGAGGACGAGGCCACTAGCCAAGGTATGAGAGCAGCGCCTATCATCGGGAAAAGGCAAGGAAAGAGATTCTCCCCTAGAGCTCCCAGAAGGGAACACAGTCCTGCCAATATCTTGATGTCAGCCTACCAAAACTTATGTCAGATCTGATCTGCTGAACTATAAAAATAATGAATGTATGTTGTTTTAAGCCACTGAAAGTGTGATTTGCTGCAGTAGTAGTAGGAAACCAATGCAGCTTCTCGACTACGTCTAGCAACCCACCCCTACAAAAGCTTTTCCCCAGCAGTTCCGTCCCCACCCCAGGCAAACTCCCACCATCCCTAATGCTACACAGCCCTCAGTCCAAGCTGGGCAAGGATCTGTCTAAAAATAAAAGGCACAACCATCTTCACAGCCTAATTCAGCAGCAAGACTTATTTTGACCGCTAGATATGTAGAAGTGCAAAAGCTAGACAGGCGGTGTCAGCCTCTGACCATGGTAGGCGTAAAGTTTTCTCCTTCCTTTTTTACATAGTCTTAAATTGAGGCTGACGCCAATCACGTTTCTGCCCAAGAAACATCACAGAGAATCAGTGTTGCAAATTGTCTCCAATGAGCAATGTTTATGAAGCAGCAGTGTCGTTGGCACAGGAGCAGCCATGCAGAAGTGTGAGCTTAGGGCTTGCCCTCAGCAAACTTACCCCGCTGGTGGAGGGGTGGGAGTGGCTAGAAAATGTGTATCGATTACAATACAGGAGCCAAAGTGTTAAGTGCCCAGAGTCAGGTACAGTGTACTAGAGGAGTTCAGGTCGGAAGAAGAACTGAGTTCATGTTTTTGAGGAGGACAATGTGGGATGAAACATGAGCTCCTTCGTTGGAAACCAGAAATGGGACTAGAAATCAAGCGCCAGAGACCAAGACTTAGACTTACCAACCAAAGTCCAATTCTGGGCATTGATAGATTTCTTGGGAAGGGAAAAAAAAAGTACTCTAAAGTTTGGACAGAGTTCCCTTTTAGAGAGAACTAAAGCTGTGTCCCCTGGGGACTCAGTACCAGAGCCTTCCCAGTGTTTTAGAAAACTAACAGAAGCCAAAGGATCCCCAGCTCCCTTCAAGTTGTTCTGCGATGGTTAATTTTATGTGTCAACTTGGCTAGGCCACGGTACCCAGTTGTTTGGTCAAACATTACTCTAGTTATTGCTATGTAGGCATTTTTTAGGTGAGATTAACATTTAAATTAGTAGACCGTGGGTAAAGCCTTCAATAACGTGCGTACACCTCATCCAATCAGCTGAAGGCCTTGAGAGAAAAAGAGTGACATCTCATAAAGAAGGAATTCTGCCTCTAGACTCAAGATGGCAACATCACCTCTTCCCTGGGTCTCCGGCCTGCCAGTCTACCCTGGAGATTTTGGACCTGCCAGCCTCACAATTGCATAAGCCAATTTCTTAAAATAAATCTACATACATACTGCATTAGTCTGTTTTCATGCTGCTGATAAAGACATACCCAAGACTGGGAAGAAAACGAGGTTTAATTGGACTTACAGTTCCACATGGCTGGGGAGGACTCAGAATCTCAGCGGGAGGTGAAAGGCACTTCTTACATCGCCGCAGCAACAGAAAAATGAGGAAGAAACCAAAGCGGAAATCCCTGATAAAACTGTCAGATCTCGTGAGACTTACTCACTATCACGAGAATAGCACGGGAAAGACCAGCCCCCGTGATTCACTTACCTCCCCCTGGGTCCCTCCCACAACACATGGGAATTCTAGGAGATACAATTCAACTTGAGATTTGGGTGGGGACACAGCCAAACCATATCACATACATACATAGATGATAGCGATAAATAGAGATAAAGGTATAGAAAGATATCAAAAAAAATTTTTTGAGACAGGGTCTCACTCTGTTGCCCAGGCTGGAGTGCAGTAGTGCAATCATAGCTCATTGCAATTTTGAACTCCTGGGTTCAAGTGATCTTCCTGCCTCAGCCTCCTGCCTATCTGGGACTATAGGCACACCACACACTGGGCTACTCCTTTTTTTTTTTTTTTTTTTTTTTTGTATAGATGGGGTCTCACTTTGTTGCCCAGGCTGGTCTCAAACTACTAGCCTCAAGTAATCTTCCCACTTTGGCCTCCCAAAGTGCGAGGATTACAGCCAGAAGCCATTGTGCCTAGCCAAATATAGGTCAATTTTAAGGAATAAAATATTTCACTTTACATAATAAAGTAGTTAAAAGAATAAAATATATTGGCCAGCCACAGTGGCTCACACCTGTAATCCCAGCGCTTTGAAAGACCAAGGTGAGCAGATCACCTGAGGCCAGGAGTTCGAGACCAACCTGGCCAACATAGTGAAACCTGTCTCTGCAAAAAAATACAAAAATTAGTCTGACAGTGTGACATGCACCTGAAATCCCAGCTACTCAAGAGGCTGAGGCACAAGAATCACTTAAATCTGGGAGGCAGAGGTTGCAGTGAGCCAAGATCGCACCACTGCACTCCAGCCTGGGCGAAGGAGAAAGACTCTGTCTCAAATAAGAAAAAAACTACCTATATGAGCATATACGGAGATGATAGCTGAGAGAGAGAGAGAGAGAGAGACAGAGAAACCTCTGTCTCCCTAGAGAGAAAGAGAGATTTAGAGACACAGAGATCATATATACAGATACATTTATGAATAGAGAGAAAGACATGCACCTACTACTGGTTCCACTTCTCCAAAAACTAATGCAAGCTCGTAAAAAGAGAACAAGGGCAAAGAAAGTCTAGAGGAAGGTTTCAGAGGGCAGGGGGAAAGGGAGAAAAATCAGAGAGAGAACGGAATCCAGCGGCTGCAAGGGCAGTCAGCCAACCACCACATCCTGGGAAATCACGCTTGGCAGATGCCAAAGAGTGCAACAAAACAGTCACTCCTGACCCACGTAAACGTGCCTGTGTGGCTCCCTCTTTTCTGTACTTTTAAAATGTGCATTCAAATGTTCTCATTATATTTTACAATTTATTCCTTTCTTAATTTTGAAAATATCCCAAGGAGCCACTACTTCCTTCAGAGAGGCAGCACAGCACAGTGGTGAAGGGCACAGAATCTGAAGCTAGCCTACCACTTCCTTGCTATTCAACCTTGACATGCCTCAGTCCCTCCATCTGTAAAATGGGCACGATGACAGTGTCTGCATCATAAAATTGCCATGAGGAGTCATTGAGTTGGTGCGTTTTACATGATTTGATACATTTTATGTGGTTAGAGTAGTGCTTGGCACAGAGTAAGCTTTACATAAACATTTGCTATTCATATTCACTAAGTCCACTTCTCTGTCTTTGTTTTATATGCTCAGATCTGCCTAACCCTATACCCAGTGTTAGGTTTTTTGGGGTTTGTTTGTTTGTTTGTTTCAGAGACGGAGTCTCACTCTCTTGCCCAGGATGGAGTGCAGTGACATGATCTCAGCTCACTGCAACCTCCGCCTCCCGGGTTCAAGTGATTCTCCTGCCTCAGATTCCCAAGTAGCTGAAATTACAGACATGCGCACCATGCCCAGCTAATTTTTGTATTTTTTAGTAAAGACAGGGTTTTACTATATGTTGAACAGGCTGGTCTCGAACTCCTGACCTCAGGTGATCCGTCCACCTCGGCCTCCCAAAGTGCTGGGATTATAGGTGTGAGCCTCTGCCCCCAGGCTACCCAGTGTTCTTTTATGACACCACTGTTGTCTCTCCCACACAGCACCTAATACAATGCTTTGGGAAGAGTCTGTGAAATACGTTTCCTACACCAGATACCCAAGGTCTCTAGGATAAACTTTCATTAGCCTTGCCAACCAAATGGGCTTTCGATTGGAGGAAGACTTGCTGACAAATAACTCTGAAAGAACTCTTGACTTGTGCTAATAGCCCTGCCTCTGGTAGCTGGGAGTAGACTAATGAACACAATCCTCTCTCCTCCTTCCCCAGCTAGGATTTGTCCCTCTTTCTTTTTTTTTTTTTTTTTTTTTCCTTTTTTTTGAGACGGAGTCTCCGTCTGTCACCAGGCTGGAGCGTAATGGCATAATCTCGGCTCACTGCAACCTCCACCTCCCGGGTTCAAGCGATTCTCCTGCCTCAGCCTCCTGAGTAGCTGGGATTATAGGCGCATGCCACCACACCCAGCTAATGGATTTGTTCCTCTTTCTGTATCTGGCACTTCACAACTATGAAATGCTTTGACATGAATGTAGTTTTTGAAACAAAGATGAGAAGAGAAAAAACTTGAACTCAAGCAACCCTAAAACCATGAACTCTATAGACTCAAAGCTCTACCTGACAGATCTGAAGAGGCAACGCAGTCCAGTTTCTGCCACCTTCCTAGAGGCATACCCACCACCCCATCTCACAGATGAGACAACCAAGACCTAGAAATGTGAATGATCTGCCCCAGAAAAACTATCATAGAGCATTATATTAACTAATTAACTAATTCCTGCAATAGATGTTGAGTGGAATTTATCTTATTTTCCCAGAACTTTGGGTAAAACCTAATGCTGGCCGGTCATGGTGGCTCATGCCTATAATCCCAGCCCTTTGGGAGGCGGAGGCAGGAGAATCCCTTGAGGCCAGGAGTTCAAGACCAGCCTAGTCAACATAGTGAGACCCCAATCTCTACAAAATGTTAAAAAAAAAAAATTAGTCTGGCATGGTGATGTGCACCTGTAGTCCGAGCTACTCAGCAGGCAGGAGGACCATTTGAGCTAGACTTTGAGGCTGCTGAACTATGATCACACCACTGCACTACAGCCTGGGTGACAGAAGACCCTGTCTCTAAAATAAATAAATATATTTTTTAAAAAAAACCCAGTCCAGAAGACAAATGGCACTGAGTATCCTCCTGCTATTTTGGTTTCCCGTTTCAATAAATTGTTAGATACACTGAACTCCAAGTTTTTCTTCAAAGAATCAGTATGTCAGTATGTTCAGCTCTATTATTCTTTAATTCTCCATTTTAAAGTTTAACTTCCTTGTAGTTTCAGTAAACAACTTTTTCCACCAGTTCTAATCAGTAGTTCACATCTGTTCCCCCAGTCCCCTGGTCTGTTCTGACTCATCCTGGTCACCTGCTCCAGTCGTCTGCTCTGGTCACCTGCTTTGGTCACCTGCTTTGACCCCTGGTTACCTGCTCTGACCTGTCCCAGAACTGTCCTTCCTGCCAAATTACCCACCCTGCCACTCCGGCTTATACCCCTGCTCTCTTTAAAATAGCCAATTGGAATTAGCCTAGACTGTGCAGTCTAACCCTAGCCAATCAGGGAATGACACAGCAGTAAGGGCTACCTCCATCAGGAATAAGAACCCCTTCCCCTCCCTTGTCTAGGTGTGCACTCGCCATTGTTCCATCTGTGAGCTGCACCCTTCTATGGAGGTAAATTGTCTTGCTGAGGAAATTTATATTCCAGTGCTACTTCTTTTGTGGCACCGAAAATTTACATATAACTAGTTAGAGCCAGCCACCTCCCTACAAGGCTTACCAAGAGGCCAGAATTGATCCTACTCATTCCATTCCCAGCATATAAAAGAAGGGGTGAGGAGAAAGAAGGACAGCCTGGAAGAGCCTATCTTCTCCTGTAAGTCACAGTGGGGACTCCAGGAGAATCATTCATAAAGCCCCAAAGTGAAACAGTGTCATTCATCTGGGGTGATACCTGAGATTCATTGTCTCATGGCCACAGAAAACTAGGACACAGACACACAAAGAGTGAGCTTAACAGTGGAAGTTTAATAGGCAAAAGAAAGAGAATAGCTCTCTCTGCTGCAGAGAGAGGGGTCCCCAAAGGGTTTCAATTCTATGGTGAAAGGCAGGGTTTTTTTTAGATGACCTTGAAGTGGTGTCTGATTTACATAGGGACAAAAGATTGGTCAGACCAGGTGTGCCATTTGCATAGGGTATGAATTTCTGGCTGCCCCACCTAATCTTTTATTATGCAGATGTTCTCTACCTGGCTGGCTCCAGGTTGCCTATTTCTTTATTGTACACATGGTAACAAATAAAAGGGAAGATGGAGCCTCCATGTTGGACCTGCCTGGCCCCCAGATAGCCCTTTCCTATTGGCACAGCAGCCGGCATTCACCCGTATAAGCTTCCAGCTTGCTTATCTATGTTTGCAGCTTGATTTTTCAGGCTGTTCTTTATTAGAAAAAATAATTTCTTAGGCTGATTTGTGGTAAAAAGGAAGCCCTTCAGAGGACTCTTTAACCCTCAGTGTCTGCCTAAATAATTCTTTTTTTGTTTTTGAGACAGAGTCTCACTCTGTCACCCAGGCTGGAGTTCAGTAGTGGCGTGATCTCAGCTCACTGAAACTTCTTCCTCCTGGGTCTAAAGGATTCTTCTACTTCAGCCTCCCAAGTAGCTGGGATTACAGGCACCCGCCACCATGCCCGGCTGATTTTTGTGTTTTTAGTAGAGACAGGGTTTCACCATGTTGTCCAGGCTAACTCCTGACCTCAAGTGATCTGCCTGCCTCAGCCTTCCAGAGTGCTGGATTACAGGCATGAGCTACTGCACCCAGCCTGCCTGAATAATTTCTTTCTGTCTCCTGTATCAGAAGCTCCAGTCAGGAATGTGTTGGGAGATACTCCCAAAGGACTTGCTCCCATGACCTGCGGGATAGCCAGCTTGGAATGCCTGCCCCAGGGAGACCCACCCGCAACAACCCACAGGGAGAGGAGAGAAACCTCTTCTTGAACAGCCAAGTCAGGAGGCAACACTGCCTACTCCTAACCACTGCCCCACCACACCCTTATCCTCCAACCCCTACATAAGCTCCAGAAACAAAGACAGCTATGAGGGTACCAGGGGCCACTGTAGCCACAGCCTCACCCTGCCCTGTCAGGGAGAAAAGGAGAACTGCATATGGATGTGAGATAGACATTATGAAATCATGTCCTGTATCTGAAGTCCCAGCAGCATGCAAGGCGGTCAATTCATTGCCCTATGCATGGCTGTTGCGGCAACAGACTTGCAAATATCGCTTGAAGCTGGGGAAGAGACACTTGGACAGGACAGAGGCCTGGGAGCTGGAGGGGTGGTGAGGCAGCTTTCATTGCCCTGAGCAGTACGCAAGGGTATGAGAGCTTTCCACGAAATCAGTAGATACCAAGAAGGTAGCTGGGTTTGAGCCATCTTTGCTGCATCTCATTAAGGGATGTCCCCCAGTTCAGCGGCCTCAGCAGCCAGTGAAGGAGGTAGGGACTGAAGTGATGTTCGTAGAACCATCCCAGCTTCCAGACAAGGGCTGCTAGTCTCTGTGATTACAGGCTTGCAGCCTGTCACTGGGGAGAAAAAACACGGATAATAGCTCCATCTGCCTGCGGAATCCAAGCTTTCTCTGGAAGCCACTGCCATTCAAAACATCTATTTTTATTAAATAAACAGAATATAGCTGCCCCTAGCTGAAGAGGACCGTGGCCTCATAAATGACATCATTTCATCTAGGGTAGTATTTTGTGAAACCGAGAGACTCCTCTGAGGTTCCCAACCATACGAATCCCCCAAGTCATGTTATTTAATCAAGAATAGCGAGTTCTACTTCATAAGACATGTTCATTAATCCATACTGTGGAGCAGGATTCCAGATACCCAAATCCTGCATAGCATCTTAGATCCAGTGAAACACACTCGTGACTGAGACACACGTAGCCCATCAATTCTAAACACCTTTCCCCGACCAGCTCCTGCCTCTCCTCCACCAACTGCCCTCTGACATGAGCCCTCAGCATTGCTTGCCTGGAGTTTTGCAAGAAATACTTAACGGATCTCCCCTCCTCTAGGCCGAGCTCTTCCAGTCCACCCACTTAGCTGTCCCACAGGTCTTTCTAGGACGCATTCCTAATCATATCACTCGCCTGTATATAATTACTCAATAGATCACTATTGAATCTGGTAATGGGTAAATAATTCTTTTTACTGTTTTCTCTATATTTGGTTGATTTGAAATGTTACATCACAAAACACGTAATACATCAGTGAAGATGCTGCCAGACCATTAACAATGTCTACCTCGTTTTGGATGGGAGGAGGGATTTGGATGGATACAGAAAGGGCATCTAAAAAAAACAAAAAATAGGCCGGGTACAGTGGCTCATGCCTGTAATCTCAGCACTTTGGGAGGCTGAGATGGGCAGATCACAAGGTCAGAAGTAAGACCAGCCTGGCCAAGATAGTAAAACCCCATCTCTACTAAAATACAAAAATTAGCCAGGCATGGTGGCACATACCTGTAGTCCCAGCTACTCCGGAGGCTGACACAGAAGAATTACTTGAACCTAGAGGTGGAGGTTGCAGTGACCCTAGATCGTGCCACTGCACTCCAGCCTGGGCAACAGAGCAAGATTCCATCTCAAATAAATAAATAAATAAATAAAAACAAAAAAATAACTGCATTATTTTGAAGTTTGTGAAGAGTTACCTTTTTCATTTTTGTAATAAATTTTAGAATCATTTTGAAGCTTCCCATTAACTCTGGTCTAACACCCAAGCTCACCACCATGACCACAGGCCAGTGCTCCCAAAGCCTCATGGAGAGCCACATGCATCCTCTGTTCCAGCCACACCAAATCGCATGCAGCTCCCTGAACGGGTGGCCAACTTCATGCCTCTGTTGCATGTGCTGGCCTCATTGTCTAAAATGCCCTTCCCTGACTTGTCTGGCTGGTAAACTCCTACTCTCCCTGCAAAGCCCAGCTCAATTAAAGGCTTCTCTAAGTATCACCCCCTCCAAGTCAACCCTTCCTCCACTTATAATTCATTTTCCACCCTTCTCTGTCTTCTTTGTGGCCTGGGAGGTGGACTCACTGAACTGCATCTGTGGGTTCCTTGCCTGTCCCTTCTGGCTAGGCCTGGCCTGTAGAAGGAAGGCAGGAAGATTGGAGGGAAGGGCAGGGTAAGGGCAGAGTGTTTATTCCAACTGACAGCTCTCTGCCAGCCCACAGGATTGCTGCGTGTCAGCTGACTGTCCATGCAGGCTCCCTGAGATCCGGTCACACCCACCTCCCCTTGCTGCTGCTTTAGGCGTAAGGGCTGTGAAGCCCCCCTGCATCTACTCCCTTTTGCTGCTATAAGAAATTACCTCACATTGGTGGCCTTAAAACAAGACAAATGTGTTATTTTACAGTTTTATAGGTCAGAAGTCTAAAATGTGGCTGGGCACAGTGGTTCACGCCTGTAATCCCAACACTTTGGGAGGCCAAGGTGGGTGGCTCCCCCGAGGTCAGGAGTTTGATACCAGCCTGGCCAACATGGCAAAACCCCGTCTCTACTAAAAATACAAAAATTAGCCAGGCGTGGTGGCACCCACTGGGAGGCAGAGGTTGCAGTGAGCTAAGATCGTGCCACTGTACTCCAGCCTGGGGGACAGAGAGAGTCTGTCTCCAAAAAAAAAAAAAAAAAACACAAAGTCTAAATGGGTTGGCAGGGCTCCATTGCTTCTGGAGGCTCTAGGAAAGAATTCATTTTTTGTGTTTTTCAGTTTCTAGAAACTGTCCTCATTGCTCCGTTCATGGCCAGGCATCACTTTGACCTCGGTTTTATGGTCACATCCCTTTTCCATCTCTGACCTTACAGCCTCCCAGTTATCAGGACTCGTGCTTGCATTGAGCCACCTGTATAATCCAGGATAATCTCCCTGCATAAAGATTCTTACCTTAACCACATCTGCAAAGTCTCTTTTATCATGTAAATTAGCAATGTTCACAAGAACAGGTGATTAGAACTTGGGGACTTTGGGAGTCCATTGCACTGCCTGCCACAGTGCTCCATCATTTTATTTTTATTTTATCTTCTTTGAGACAGCGTCTCCCTCTGTTGCCCAGGCTGGACTGCTGTGGTGCGATCACAGATCACTGCAGCCTCGACCTCCTGGGCTCAAGTGATCCTCCATCTCAGTCTCCCAAGCAGCTGGGACTACAGGCACGTGCCATCACGCATGGTTAATTTTATTTATTTTTTGTAAAGATGAGGCTGAGGTCTCACCATGTTGCAGAGGCTGGTCTCGAACTCCTGGGCTCACACTGTCCTTCCTGCCTCGGCCTCCCGACATGCTGCGATTACAAGCATGAGCCACCAGGCCCGGCCCACAGCTCCCCGTTACTCTTTACCTTGGCCACTGCACCATCCCTGGTTGCTTCTCCTAACTCTGCCCATGCCTTTGTAAACACTCCATTTACCTATGTTAAGGGAGATGTTACACTCCAAATGATCCAGTTGGAGTACTGCATCTGTTTCTTACCAGGACTCTGACACAGGAACCATCCAAGACAGGACCCAATTCTGCATTTCCAGCCTCAACTGTCCCTTGGTCCCACACAAACCCTCCGTGGTTGTCATTCTCCTCTGAACAACCACGGGCCTTTCTCATGGGCTTCATATCTAGATTATCAGGGAGTTGGAGAGATGCAGAGACTGACCAAGAGAGGAAGCCCCAGCATCACAGGAACCACGGGAGGGCTCAAGGCTATCACACAATGGGGCTTCGGGTCAAGCATAGTGAGATCTCTGAGGGGAAGGGAAGCCCCAGGTGACATCCAGATGACACTATTTTATGTGCGATTTTGACATAGGGGACAAGAGCTGTGTTAGAGGACAGTGCAGTGTGAGACCAGCTGAACAGAGCGTACATGATATGTCCACCTGGGACCAGGGTATGGTGGGAATGCCTCTTCCTCATTTAAGGAAAGTTCTTTGGTCTCCACCATCTCTAATAGTTGGTCATCCAGGCCCTGCTTTGATTCCACCAACACTGATTTTCAGTGGCAAGGAGCTGACGACTACAACAGCTCTGGAAGGAAGCTCTTCTCTGGGCTGTGCACAAACCTCCCTGTCTTCTGCTCATTGGTCCAATTCTGACCCCAGAAGCCACAAATGTAAATCTAATTCATGTCCATACTTCAGCCCTTCAAATACGGAAGACAGCCCTCATGCCATCTGCCCTAAGTCTTTTCACAGAAACCATACTCAGTCAGGGTAGAACTCTGAAACTTCTGCAATTATTTCTAAGCCCTTCGCCGCCCTGTTTCCTGCCTCTGAAAGCATTCCGGAACCTCAAGACACAGGACCCAGATGTGGCCCAAACAGCGCAGATACAGGGCAACTCATCCCCTCCCCTCTTCTGTATTCCTCGCATATGTTAATATATGATATTTTAATGTATATATTAAGATGAAATTAATTGTGGGAAGCAACAATGACCTACTGTTGACCCACATTGTGTTTTCTGTCAACTAAAAGGCCTGGAACTTCTGGCTCCCCATCATATTGAAAGTTTTTGTTGAACCTTTTTTTTATACCTAGCTGTAGGACCTCACATTTTCATTACTATTACGTTATCCTGATTTCCATCTCTTCTTCAAGTCTACAAAGATTTTTGGAGGTCTTGCGTCTGTCATCTCTCTTGTATCTTATACATTCTGTATCTTTATTCAAGTTGGCAACAGAGTATATTGAAGAGGATGAGATGAAGGGACAAACTCCACCTGCAAATTTCTCAACCTGTGACTCAGCCCATCAGGGTGCCATGGCTCCACCAGCCTTGAAGCCATTCAGCTGTGTGTTTAGCGGCCACGTTTCTCCACTGCACCCACATCTGATCATGAGGGCCTGTGCCAGCAGCTACAATGAAATGAGGACACACTTCATTTGGAGCATTCTCCTTTCTACACTTGATCTTAGCCAAAAGCCAAGAAGTGATGGACATTCTCCTTTTTAAGTAGTCTTATACAGTAACACAATAAATTTAAAAAGCAATGAGGTACCTTTGGTATAAATTTATTCTTGAACTTATGGTGGCCTTTCATGACCATAACTTCTCTAAGTATGTCCATTAATTTTTCCTCTTGGAAATACTTGACCACTTATACCACTCCTTCTTCCCCAACATGCCCTCTTCCACAAGCTTCCAAAGTCCCACACACTTTGTGTTGCATACAGGAGGGTAACTGGTTGATGGACACAGAATTAGGAAGGAGTCACTGTATACCATTTTGTAATTTTATTATTTTGTTTATTTTCTTTTAGAGATGGAGCCTCACACTGTCACCCAGGCTGGAGTGCAATGGCATGATCTTGGCTCACTGCAGTCCTGAGTTCAAGAGATTCTCCTGCCTCAGCCTCCTGAGTAGCTGGGATTACAGGCTCCCACCACCACGCTCAGCTAATTTTTGTATTTTTATTAGAGATGGAGTTTCACCGTGTTGGTCAGGCTGGTCTCGAACTCCTGACCTCAGGTAATCACCTGCCTTGCCCTCCCAAAGTGCTGGGATTACAGGTGTGAGCCACTGCGCCTTGCTCCTTTTGTAATTTGAGATATTAATATATTATAAATAGATGACATGTTAAAAATAATTAAAAAAAAAAAAAAAACTATTGGCCAGGCACTGTGGCTCACAACTATAATCCCAGCACTTTGGGAGGCCAAGGCAGGTGGCGTTCAAGACCAGCCTGGCCAAGATGGTGAAATCCTGTCTGTACTAAAAATACAAAAATTAGACAGGTGCAGTGGCAGGTGCCTGTAATCCCAGGTACTTGGGAGACTGAGGCAGGAGAATCGCTTGAACCCGGGGGGCAGAAGTTGCAGTGAGCCAAGATCGTGCCCCACTGCAAGCCAGCCTGAGTGACAGAGCAAGACTCTGTCTCAAATAAATAAATAAATAAACTATTTTCTTCTATTTGGGAAAATCCACAAAATACTCCTTTTCAAATTCTGCATACCATCTTTCTTTCCTTAGGTAAGGCAAAGAAAAAGCCCCAACATGTAGCACTACTTCCTTAGTTCCTAACCTAACAAGCCATGTCCTGGGGGTGAGCTCCATAACAGTATTTGAAATTGGAGTATATTATATTATGGTTCCAAATTATTATCCCTTTGTGTAAAAGAATAATTCTTCTTTGTCCCATTGACATGGGGCTCTGACATGTGACTTACTTCTGCCAACGTAATGCAAGCAGAAGTGACATTTGTCATGTTGAGTAGATGTTTCAAGAGTTATTGCACAGTTCCACCACAGTTCTTCTCCATCTGCCATAGATTGATGGGCCCCAGATATGGGCTATTTCTTCAGCCTGGATCCCAGTTGAAAAGCCACAGTGGATGCACAGTGGACCAAAACACAAATGGAAAATAAGCTTTTCCTGTTTAAATCACAGAGAATTGAGGGCTATTTGTTACTGGAGCAGAACCTAGCAAAAACTGGCTAAGATAGTAATAAGTTTACATATTTGCTTACTTTAATATCCATGAGCTGGTATTTCCCCAAATTAATATCTATGAGTCACCTTAATCTCCCCCCTTTCCCTCATCCTCCACATCCAATCCTCATGGATCTAGTCTTGTCAATTCCAAATCTGTCAATCTGTCAGCTTCTTTCTCTCCACAGCTGCTGCTTCATCCAAGCCACCATCATTTTTTGCACAATGAGGTCCAACAACCTTCTTATTCCATCTAGTCCTTTCTCTACATGGAAGCAAATCAGATCATGGCACTCACCTATTCAGGCCCCTTTGGAGAGTTTCTATTAAACTTGGAATAAAACCCAATTTCTTATCAAGAGCCACAAAGACCCTGCATGATCTGGTTCTGGTCTCCTCTCATCCTGTTAGGCTCCAGCCACACTCATCCTGTAACCCAGGGTCCCCAGTCTTTGGGTGCACACTATGATAGGGTAACCACTTGTAACTGTTATGCCTTGAGATTCTGTTGTTCCAGGAAGAAGCCCACCTATAGCAAAACCAGCTAGTAGTAGAGATGCCTCAATTAGAGATAAACTTTGGTGAACTCTCAGCATTACCACACTAAAAAGCACACCAAGGGGGGAGCCTATTCACCATGTTTTTTAAAGGATCAGAGAGTTTAATAGACAAGAAGGGGCAAGAAGGAAGGGAGAAGGAAGAAGTTCCCCTGTACAGAGGAGAGGGCTCCAAAGCTGTGACAGCCTCTGTATACATACCTAGCTGGTATCTGTGACAACCCCACCTGCCACAGATACCAGCTAGGTATATATACAGAGGCTGGAGGAGACGGTGTCTGATTTGTAAAGGGCTCATGGGATGGGTTTGACTGGACATGTCATTCATGTATCCCTCAAAAAAGCTGGCCCTCCCACCCTAGCCTTGTATTATGCAAATCTAGGGGGCCATGATGTTCTACACACATGAGGATATGTGGGGGCGGCCATGTTGCTAAGAACATGTGGACAAAGAGCAATTAGGCCACAGGAATCTCCAGGTTTGGGTAGACCCAGTTTCTAATGGCTGGCATTTGCATATCAAAGGTTGCCAGCCTGGCTCTAAGGGCTTTACAAGAAACTTTTCTGGAGATGCTTTAAAAAATGAAAACTTCCCAAGGACCCCTTTTCCTCTCTATCTGCCTAAAATAATTTCTTATAACTCCTATAACATTCCCCCCGTGGAGATGCCACACTAACTGCTGTTAAGGGGTTTGGGGCAACGACTCCTTCTGGCTACTTCCTGCTGAAAAGGGGCGTCGAATGGGGAACAGCAGCTAGGGATCCTCCTGGGGTTGATCTAAGGGTCCTCGGAAGAATAGCGTGTCCCTGTGTGGTTCAGTTTAGAGCACCATTTGGAGTTTGATTGCTTCTAGGTGAGAAGAAACTATCTGAGTTATAGTACTGTGTATACAGGGTCCAAATATCAATACAAGACATATAAGCAAGAGAGGGCTTAATAAAGGGGTTAACCAATTCCATAAAGAAGATTGGAATTTATTAAAGAGGCATTGTAGCCACTTGGAGCTGAAGCCGACATTTTCCCTGAGCCTGTCAATAATTTTCTATTTGCCATTTCCAATACATGCCATGTGTGAAGAAGCAGGATCTACAATCACAGGTACAATACCTTTACGCCACCTGCACTACCTTTACGCCACCTGCACTACCTTTACCCCACCTGCACTACCTTTACCCCACCTGCACTACCTTTACCCCACCTTTACAGGCAATGACTCAGCCAGCAGCACAATAAAAGCCCTGCTCTCACCTTCATTCCAGGAAACACTGCTTTGGGAACTGTCCCCAGTGTTGTTACTTGTTTCAAGTACTGAAACCCCACTGTTACATTCTCCTTGATTGTGGTCACTGGGTTCACAATAGCCTTACAAGGGTGTAGCGTACCAAGAACATATGCTATACGGAATCATATTGATTTGGGTTCAAATGCCAGTTGCTACTCTTGCATATTCCTTAACTTTCATTTCTTCATCTGTAAAGATGTTCACCCACCAAGCAACCAAACCCACCCATTATATAACAATCCTCCAGCTCCTCGAACTCGTCAAGCTCTTTCCCGCCTCAGAGCCTTGTGTGTATTGTTCCCTCTTCCTAGGCTCTTTCCCATCATCTGGTCTTAAATGGCACCTACTGCAGGAAGCCTTCCTTTACTACATACAAAGGAAGATCCAGACCCTCCTTCCCATGTCCCAACTCCATTACTCTGTATCTTAAATCTTTGATTATTTTCTTGGTGGCACTTATCATAATTTGCAATTTTTTTTTTTTAATTCTCTACTAGACTGTAAATTTCATGAGCAAAAGGATTAAGTCTTATCTAACGTTGTATCCCTACAGGCTTCGAGTCTGACAAAGCAGGCACTTGGTGCAATGTTCATTTTATAGAATCTGACTATATAAAATATATAACAAGCAATGGTTAACCAAGCCAACATTGCAGACTGTATCTCAGTGTAGATCAGTTTTCTTTGTTTACAAACTCTCTAACCTGATCAACTGTCACCATTACTATATCTTCAGCCTCACCGCAATGCTGCATAATATAAATACATTTAGCACCAATTATCACCACCACGATTCAATTCTTTTCAAATCAACAGAAACTTAAGAGCATTAAGTGCCAAGTGTCTTATTAATACATCAAGAGAATGAGTAGCATCACCTACTTACATGATAAAACAGTATTATTTTGCTTATACATGTACATAATACCTGGAATTAATTGTGATGCTTATCATGGACCAGGGACTATGATAAGTGTGTTACACACATCATCTCCTGTAGTCTTCACGCCAACCCTCCAAGGGTATAGCATACCAAGTAAGCACACAGGTTATAAAATAATATTGATTTGGGCTCAAATGCCAGTTATGCTACTATTGCCAATTCCTTACCTTCTCTGTGCTCTCATTTCTTCATCTGTAAAACGGGAGCAATAGGCTGGGCGCAGTGGCTCACGACTGTAATCATAGCAGTTTGTGAGGCTAAGGTGGGCAGCTCACTTGTGCTTATGAGTTCAAGACCAGCCTGGCCAACATGATGACCCTGTCTCTACTAAAAATAAAAAAATTAAAAAAATAAAAAAATAAAAAGCCAAGCATGATGGTGCACGCCTGTAATCCTAGCTACTCAGGAGGCTGAGGCGCAGGAATCGTTTGAGCCTGGGAGGCAGAGTTTGCAGTGAGACAAGATCACGCCATTGTACTCCAGCCTGGGCAACAAAGAGAGACCCTCTCTCAAGGAAAAAAAAATATTGGGGGCAATAGTGGTAACCACACCTTAGGGATGATTGCTTTGAGGATTAAATAAGATAATGTATGTAATGTGCTTAGCTCAGTGCCTGACACATAGAAAAGTGTTCCATAAATGTCAGCTGTCTCTTCTTAACTTGCTCTTCTGGGGGTCATTGCATATCCTAAAGCATCAATGTGTCCGGCACAGAGGGAGAATGAGTTCCTGCCCTTTAGGAGGACACAGTCAGAGGCAGCTGGGAGCACATTTGCAATCAGAAGAGGACAGCAAACATGTTCTTAGAATAGTTGCATTCATTTCTACGGTCCAAGCATAGTAAACTCGTGTTCTCATTTCCTTTTCCACCAAAACAGCTATCTCTGCTCCCTGAAGAGGCCTTGGATTATTATATTTCCTTAAACGCCCTGAAATTTCTCAGGAGAGAAGGAATGTTTTTTAAAGCAAGCACAGCTTGGAGCTAGAAAACAAAAGGTTACTAGGACAATGTAACTCATTTCCTGTTTTTCTCAACTGTCTAGACACAGATCTCATAAGCATTAGCCATGAATCCCACCATCAGGTTAAAAATAGAAGGTTTAAATATGAAATGCTGTGGTGGAGGAAAGATTATAGGTTTCTACCTTTGTCCACAAAATGACTACTTTGAAATAGGATTTTGTCCCTCTTTTGTTAGTTTTGCCATGAGTTTTGTGAAGCAGTGTTTCAATGGCAGGAATAGAGAACACCTTTTTTCTAAAGAATATATTTGCCCCTTGTAAAGCTAATGCAATTTAGGTTTTAAAAGCCACTTGAAGCAAGCTTATGGCAGCCTCTCCAAACAAAAAATCTGGTCACAATTATAATACTTGCAGCATTTCAGGTTATTGCACAGACCAACATTTAACTTCAAATAAATTTGTGCAACAGAAAATGCATACAGATTTGACATGTTTACTTTTTTTTCTATCTTCTGCCTCCATAAAATTATTAGACAAATATTTTGTTTTGAACACAGAATTATTCTGTAAAACAAAATTTTTGTTTTCGAGATGGGGTCTCACTCTGTTGCTCAGGCTGCAGTGCAATATTGTGATCTCGGCTCACTGCAACCTCTTCCTCCAGGACTCAAGTGATCCTCCCACCTTAGCCTCCCAAGTAACTGGGACTACGGGAGCATACACAGCTAAATTTTTTGGTATTTTCAAGAGACGGGGTTTTGCCATGCTGCCCAGGCTGGTCTCGAACTCCTGGACTCAAACGATTCACCTGCTTCAGCCTCCCAAAGTGCTGGGATTACTGGTGTGAGCCACTGCACCCAGCCTGGAAAACAAATTTTTTAAAACTCCTTTAATAATCCATAGGCGTGCTGGGCATGGTGTCTCACACCTGTAATCTCACAACTCAAGAGACTGAAGTGGGAGGATTGCTGGAGCCCAGGAGTTTGAGACCAACCTGGGCAATATGGCAAGACCCCATCCCTAAAAATAAATAAACATATAAATAAAATAATCCATGAGCAGTGTTACACAAGTGTGGAGAATCTACAATGCAGTTTCCCAAACTTACTGAACCACAAAAAACTTTAATAAGGATAATGCTATTAACACCTCCTAAAATAGTACTTCATGGAATACCAGTTCAGGAAATATGAATTGGATACTTCTACTTATTTTTTTCTGGTTCCAGAATTATATAAGGCTAGGTCTCTTCTCTGACAACCTCAGCTACCTGAATTACAACAAAAACGTGAAAGTAAACAAGTACTAATGACTCTGCAATATTGTAATGAACTTATTCTCTTTATTATTGGGAGATAAGGAAAAGCATGCCTTAGAGACATTCATGCATTTACCTTTGAATGTATTCATTGCGGTCTTTAGTAGCTATACAGATATATGTTGAAATACATATAGATTTATAACATATTTATGATTTCCTAATATAAAAATTTAAAATTATACAATTTTGTAATTTATAAATATAAACATATTTATGTGTGCTAGCATACCTACATATATTTCCAAACTCTGTCCACTGAGAGGATGTAGAAGCAATGACACCCCAGTAGCAATAAGCATACTCAATGCCGAGATCTTGGTTTCTAAGGCCATTTTCCAATAAACGCAATTAGAGTTCTTTGGAGAAAAGATCAATTCCATGGTTGGGGCAAAGAAAGTACAAGATGAGCCTAGATTAAAAGGTAAGCATCAAAAAGCAAGAAAGCACTAAAAATAATAAGGCATGTTGAAAGGATACAAGAGCCAACCTGTTGAAGCTCCTAACGGCCAGAGCTGGAACCACTGGACCAACGAAATAAATAATGACAGTGTTACATTAAAGCCTATAAAATAAAATAAATATTCATCAGCCCATATTGATATAAAAAAAAAATGAGGGAGAAGGAATGACTCTTTCTTACAGAAGAATTCCTATTAAGAGAGAAGAAATGAAGGAAACAGAAAATCACTAATAGGCAAATACCATAAAAACTAGTGGGTAAAGGTACAAGAAACAGGATATTTACATAGTTTTTTTTCTTTTTCCTTGAGACAGAGTTTTGCTCTTGTCCCCCAGGCTAGAATGCAATGGTGTGATCTTGGTTCACTACAACCTCTGCCTCCTGGGTTCAAGCGATTCTCCTGCCTCCGCCTCTGCCTCCTGAGTAGCTGGGATTATAGGCATGCACCACCATGCCCAGCTAGTTTTTATATTTTTAGTAGAGACAGGGTTTCACCATGTTGGCCATGCTGGTCTCCAACTCCTGACCTCAGGTGTTCTGCCCACCTTGGCCTCCCAAAGTGCTGGGATTACAGGCAAGTGCCACCATGCCCGGCAGTATTTGCATAGTTTTAAAGTATTTCCCCAAGGTATTTGTTAGTCACAGAGGGAAAAATGGTAATTTAGTGGAGAAAACTGGAAGACACCACCTTAACCAAGAGATCGACATTAATTTCACCTGTAATAATATGTACCAACATTGTATACTTCTTGATATGGTGTATGGGAAAGGACATAACATTACTTCTGAGGTATTCTTGCCAAAACTGTATTGTCTCAATTTAATCAGAGAAAATACAGACAAACCCAAATTGGAGAACATTCTACAAAGTTACTGACCAGCTCTCTTCAAAAGTGTCAAGATCATGAAAGACAAAGAAAAACTAAGTTATAAAAGACTGAGTTTGTCTCCTTCTCATAGCTAAGTTCAGTGGGAGATCCAGGTTTGAATCCTGGATCAGAAAACGAATTATGGGAAAACTAGCAAATTCAAGAAAAATCTATAGTTTATTTAATAGTATTGTAGCAATGTTAATTTCCCGTTTTGATCATCATACTGTGCTTATGTAAGATGTTAAACAATAGGAGAAGTTGAGTGACGAAATATATAGGAATTGTCTGTACTATTTTTGTAACTTTTTTAAGACAAAAATTGTTTCAATTTTTAAAATAACAAATATGTTCACAAGTCAAATATTTATAATTCAATGTCTTGCATACCAATGATATTAATAACAGTAATAATAATAACAATGTGATATTTTTAAAAACTTTTACTTCCTAACTACCTGTAATGTACTAGGAGCTTTTATATATGCTCTTTCCTTTAACCTTCACAATCTGAGATCATAAAGTTAAGTAACATAAACAAGATGTATTTCTAGTAAGTGGCAGAGCTGTAATGTCAACTTTTGTTATAACCTAGCAGAAAAGATCAAAGTAAATTACTTACTGCTTGAAAGAGATCAAATAGAAACCTAAAATTATGTGGCAATGCCGAGTATCTGTGCTACATGATTTCTGTTTCTTGCTCATTTTCTAAGACGTCAAGGCATGTCAACAATGTAGAAATTCAAGAATACAGGCTGGGCACGGTGACTCACACCTGTAATCCCAGCACTTTGGGAGGGCAAGGCCAGCAGATCACTTGAGGTCAGGAGTTTGAGACCAGCCTAGACAACATGTTGAAACCTCGTCTCTACTAAAAATACAAAAATTAGCCTGGTGTGGTGGCATGCACCTGTAATCCCAGTTACTTGAGAGGCTGAGGCAGGAGAATTGCTTGAGCCCAGGGCACAGAGGTTGCAGTGAGCCGAGATTGCGCCACTGCACTCCAGCCTGGGCAACAGAGCAAGACTCCATCTCAAAAAAAAAAAAAAGAAAGAAATTCAAGAATACAAATTAATTAATACCCTAGGTGAGTAATGGATGCCTTACTTTCTGAATAATTTTCTACAAAAGACCCTCAGGGCTTGTATGCCTTGGAAGATTTTCCCAGACACTTTCTTACACATTGATTTTGTGATTGCTTGTATGTGATTTAATAATACATGCAACCACCAAATAAGACAAGTTTCATTTTCTCCATTTTTACAAAAAAAAAAAATACCCTCAAGGAGATTGAGAGACCTTCCACGGCACAGCTTCCCATCCTCTCACCCCAACAGTTAACAGTTAACAATGGGCATTTTTGTCCATTCAAATGAAGGTAAACTAATACCCAGGGCACCCTTCAATAAGAAAATAGGTGATGAAAGGAAGGAGGGCAGAGGGCAGAGGGGAAGAAGGAAGACACTTGGCCTAGTGAATATGTGTAAAAGCTCAGCTCAGCCACTTAACTGTGATCTGGGCCAGTTACTCTCCCTGCCTCTTTCTGTTCCACAGAAAGAGTTGTAGAAACTATAAGGGGTAGAATAGTGTCTCCCTCAAAAGGCATGCCTTTCCAGAACCTCAGAATGTGACATCTTTGGAAACAGGGTCTTTGCAAATGTAATTAACTTAAAATCAAGTCATGCTGGATCATAATGGGCCCTAAATCTAATGACTGCTGTTTTTATAAGAAGAGAGGGCACACAGAGAAACAGAGGGAAGGCCATGTAAAATGGAGGCAGATAGGCTGGGCACGGTGGCTCATGCCTGTAATCCCAGCACTTTGGGAGGCCGAGGCAGGTGGATCACCTGAACTCAGGAGTTCGAGACCAGCCTGACCAACATGGAGGAACCCCATCTCTACTAAAAATACAGAATTAGCTGGGCGTGGTGGCACACACTTGTAATTCCAGCTACTCAGGAGGCTGAGACAGGAGAATCGCTTGAACCCAGGAGTTGGAGATCACGGTAAGCTGAGATTGCGTCATTGCACTCCGGCCTGGGCAACAAGAGTGAAACTCCGTCTCAAAAAAAGAAAAAGAAAAATGGAGGCAGATATCGTGGGGAGCCAGCTGCAAGCCAAGGAACACCAGGATTGCCAGGAACCACCAGAAGCTAGGGAGAGGCAAGGAAGGATTGAAGACTTCAGTCCCTGGATGACTACAGATGGAGCGTGGCCCCTCTGCCACCTTGATTTTAGACTTCTAACTTCTAGAACCACGAGAAAATATATTTTTGTTGCTTTAAGCCATCAAGTTTGTGGTAATTTGCAACATCCCTAGAAAACAGAGTAAGCAATATGGGAGGCCATGCCTGCAAAGTGACTAGCAGAGGGCAATTAATAACCCATGAGCCATCTCACCCACTCTGCTTTAGCAAGGAGGAAGGGCAAAGGAGGTCAGGGCTAATTACACATTTCTTAGCTTTGGGTATTTTTTAGCACTGTTTGGCATACTTCCTTCCTTTCTGCCCCCACTCACAGCTCTCCCAAGGCATTGCCCAGCTGCCAGCAACCCTAAAATCCTGGAAAACAGCCTCTGCCATCATTGATGGGTGGGAGTGGCGTAAGAACCATATCAAATAATAACAGTACAAAGCAGTAAATACAGAGTTGAATCAATCCTTCTATCTCTTCATCTAAAAAAGTTCTCCAGGCATGATGGTTACTTTTATGGGTTGAATTGTGCTTCCCAAAAAGACACTTTAAAAATGTGATGGTTAATTCTATGTGTCAACTTAACTGGGTCATGGGGTGCCCAGATATTTAATCAAACATTATCCTGGGGGGTTATGTGAGGGTGTTTTTGGATGAGAGTAACGCTTATATTGGCAGGCAGAGTAAAGCAGATTACCCTCCCTAATGAGGGTGGATCTCATCCAATCATTGAAGGTCTCAATAGAACAAAAAGCTGATTCTCCCTTTAGCAAGAGAGAGTTTCTCCTTCCTGACTGCCTTTGAGCTGGGACATTGATTTTTTCTGTCTTTGGACTTGAACTGAAACACCAGCTCTCCCTGGGTCTCAAGTCTGCTAGACTTCAGACTGAAACTGTACCATTAGCTCTGCTGGATCTCAAGTCTTTGGACATGGCCTGGAACTAAACCACTGGCCCTCCTGGGTCTCCAGCTTCCTGATTCACTATGCAGATCTTGGGACTTGCCAGCCTCCATAATCATGTGAGCCAATTCCTTATAATAAAATTTCTTTCTACATGTAGATACGGAACCATCCTATAGGCTCTGTTTCTCTGGAGAACTCTGACTACAACAAAGTCCTAATACCCAGTACCTTAGAATGTGACCTCACTCTCATTTGGAAATCATGTTGTTGTAGATATAATTAGTTAATTTCAGATGAGGTTACAGTGAAGTAAAGTGAGCCTTTAACCCAATATGACTGGTATCCTTATAAGAGGAAGCAGAGGCAAGGCACAGTGGCTCACACCTGTAATCTCAGCACTTTGGGAGGCCAAGGCAGGAGGACTGATTGAGCCCAGCAGTTTGAGAGCAGCCTGGGAAACATCGCCGGATCCCATCTCTACAAAAAAAAAAAAAAAAAAAAAAAAATCTTTTTTTAATTAGTCAGGCATGGTAGTATGTGCCTGTAATCCCAGCTACTTGGGTGGCCGAGGCAAGAGGATCACCTGAGCCCAGGAAGTCAAGGTTGCAGTGAGCTATGATCATGCCACTGCACTCCAGCCTGAGCATCAGAGTGCTACCCTGTCTCAAAAGAAAAAAAAAGGAAGCAGAAACACACAGAGAGAGGATGACAATATGACTTCAGAGGCAGGGATGGGAGTGAAGCATCCACAAGCAAGAAACACCAAGGATTATCACCAAACACCAGAAGCTAAAAGAGGCAAGGAAGGATTCTCCCCTGCAGTTTTCAGAGGAAGCATTGACCTGATAACACGTTGATTTTGGACTTCCAGCCTCCAGAGCTGTGGGAAAATAAACTTACTGTTTTTAAACACCCAGTTTACGGGACTTTGTGCATAGCACTAGGACACTTGCACAATTATTTTTTAAAGGTGGTGTGTCTGCCCTCCAAAAGTTGCCTTACAAAATAAGTGAATGCAGTCAACATAGTTCACTTTTAAGCACCTACCTTATTATTCTCCACTTACTCACACCCTCCACTATTCTCACCCTTTTCTGTGGCCTGGTGGGCTTATCCTAAGGAATGCAGCAATAAGCCCCGCTTGCCTTTGGCTTCTGCTTAGATTTGGTCAGTGGGAGACAACTGGAAATGGGAAGTAGAAGAAGTGAGATTAGATATTTCTTACTCACTCCTTGCCTCACTGTTCCAGCAATGTCTTCTTCTCTCTACTAGTAGACCTCCTGTTGAACTACCTCCCACTCCCATCCAACACCCCCAGCTCTCTTTTTCCTTGAAAATGGTTTCCCCCTATTTCCAGTCCTTGGGAGCCTCAATATTCCGATTGGTTCCCTCTATCCATGCCCCTTATTTGCCGAAATGTTTGTGCTCCCCAAAATTGGTATGATGAAGCCCAAACCCCACAATGTGATGGTATTTGGAGAAGGGCTTTCAGGAAGTCATTAGATGTAGATGAGTTTTTGAAGGTGGGGCCCCCATAATGGAATTAGTCCCCTTAGACAAAGAGAAATGGGCCCAGGCATGGTGGCTCATGTCTGTAATTCCAGCACTTTAGGAGGCCAAGGTGGGCCAATCACCTGAGGTCAAGAGTTCAAGACCAGCCTGGCCAACATGGTGAAACCCCTGTCTCTACTAAAAATACAAAAATTAGCCGGGCTTAGTGGCAGGTGCCTGTAGTCCCAGCTACTCAGGAGACTGAGGCAAGAGAATCTCTTGAACCCGGAAGGCAGAGGTTGCAATGAGCCAAGATCGCACCACTGCACTCCAGTCTGGGTGACAGAAACTCTAAGAAAAAAAAAAAAAAAGAAGAAGAGAAAGGGAGACCAGAGCACTCTCTCTCCACCATGTGAGGACACAGTAAGAAGGGGCTGTCTGCAAGCCAGGAAGAGAGTCCTCACCAAGAACTAAATCTGTCAGCACCTTGATCTTGGACTTTCCAGCCTCTAGACTATGAGAAAAAGATTGCTTTTGCTTAAGCCCCCAAGTCTATGGTATTTTGTTACAGCAGCCCAAGCTGACTAAGATACTGCCCCACCTAGGTTAACAGTCCGTTCATTAAATCCTCTTCAAAATCCCAATTGAGTATGCCTTAGATTTCCTCGCAAGATCCTGATTAACGTACTAGTCATATTATATAGCAAAACTGATATCAACCAGGCCAAGGCTGGACTCTGTCAGCGTAGCTCACACCTGCAGTTGTTCCTCTTGGGGACTGGATTCTTAATTATAAGAACTGATCAGTGTAAGGGCTGCAAGAGTCCATTAGGTTCTACCCAATTCAGAAAGCTGCTTTTAGTAATACTACATTTAATAAAAGTACTAGAGAAATGTTTTAACTCCGGGCTCTAAGAATATCACAAAATAATGCATTAAAAGTGACTGGTGCTGGGCACGGTGGCTCACACCTGTAATCCCAACAGTTTGAGAGGCCAAAGCAGGCAGATCACTTGAGGTTGGGAGTTCAAGGCCAACATGGTGAAACCCCATCTCTACTAAAAATACAAAAATTAGCAGGGTGTGGTGGCATGTGCCTGTAATCCCAGTTACTCAGGAGGCTGAGGCAGGAGAATCACTTGAACCCGAGAGGCAGAGGTTGCAGTGAGCCAAGATCACGCCATTGCATTCCAGCCTGGGTGACAGAGCTAGACTTCATCTCAAACACACACACACACACACACACACACACACAGAAATAAATGAATAAATAAATTGGATCAGGGACTAGAAAAATGATGTCAGTGGTAGAAAATCTGGTGAAATTAAAATAAGTCTGGAGTTTAGCTTATGATAATGCATGATGTTAGCTTCTTGGTTTGGACAAAAGTACCACAATAATATAAGATGTTAATTCACATTAGGGGAATTGAAACTGGGTGAGGAATAAATGGGAACTTCTGCAAATTTTCTGTAAATCCAAAATATTCCAAAGTAAAAGTTTTATTTAAAAAATATTGGGGTTGGGGTGGGGGCTCACACCTGTAATCCCAGCAATTTGGGAAGCCAAGGTAGGTGGATCACTTGAGGCCAGGAGTTCAAGGCCAGCCTGAGCAACATGGCGAAACCCTGTCTCTAATAAAAATACAAAAATTAGGCAAGTGTGGTGGTGTGCACTTGTAGCCCCAGCTACTCGGAGGCTGAGACACAAGAATCACTTGAACTCAAGAGGCAGAGGTTGCAGTGAGCCAAGATCATGTCACTGCTCTCCAGCCTGGGCGGCAGAGCGAGATTCCATCTCAAAAAAAAAAATCTTAAAAAAATCGATATTTTGCACTTATATTTATGAAACAAGAACTATATATAGGTTAATAGTTAAGCATAAATAATTTTTTACAACAATGAATGTTGTGAACTGGATTTCCTACATAAACCTGATAAATCTCTCTCAGGATATTGAAACTCTTTATCATGAAGACTTGAGAGAAGTTGTGTTGAGAGAATAGTCAATATAAAAGAAACCACAACTCACTGTGCGTTCCCACTCCATCAGGAAGAAATAAAACACCTAGCCAAATAACTGCAAAACAAGCAGTACGTTAACTCGTACACAATCGCCACTGTTCAGCCAACATAAGACTGCTATTGAATGTCTCCTCTGTTAGGTCGCGGCTTGCCAAAGTAATACCATGCCTCTTTTCATCCTAATTTGTGTTTCTTGAATGGAGCACTTAGGTCATTGAAATGACGGAAACTTTGGTTTCAACCAGCGAGTGGGGAGTGGAGTCTGGAGAAACACTGAGAAATAGTTCCACAGACAGTCCTTCAGGCGGGACACTGACTCCTTCAGACACCTGATTACAACCCTCAGCCTTTAGGGCCTCATCCCTTTTATTCTCCAGTTAGGAAATGTGTTCATCTCATCAGTTATTTGCCTTAGCAAAGAGAAGTGAACACAGAGGGACTGCGGAGCCCTTGAGAGAAAATGACAGCATGTCACTCTCCCTTACACCTCGTATTAGTCTGTTGGCTGCCATAACAAAATACTATAGACGGGGTGGTGGCTTCAACAACAGAAATCACAGCTCTGAAGCCTGCAAAGTCCAAAATCAAGGTCCACCAGGGCTCAGTTCCTGGTGAGAGTCCTCTTCCTGGCTTGTAGATAGCTGCTTTCTTACTGTGTCCTGATGTAGCAGAAAAAGAGAGAAAAACCTCTCGTCTCTTTTCTTGTAAGAGACCATCATGGGGACCACACCTTCATGACCTCATTTATATCTAATTACCTCCCAAAGGCCCTACTTCCAAATACCATCACACTAGGGGTTAAAGCTTCAGCATGTAAATTTTGGGGGACACAAACATTTAGTCTATAACATGCCTCCCCAAACTTCTAGCAGAGGGAGGGCAGGCAACATGTTTGTTGATGCCTCTAACAGAAGATGAGATTGTACATAGACTCATAGACAGCAGAAACTTGTCTCTTACACACACTCATATTGCCTTGGCTGGTTAGTGCCCAGAACATGGTAGACATTTGATAATCACTTCTGGTGAATGAATTAGTCAAACAACTGCTGCTCTTTGGTATTGGTGGCGCTTGAAGAAAAGGTTTAACTAGGTCTCCATCTGATATTCTCAAAGTTTTATTCACATTTTAGTATTTTATTTTGACCTCCCCACCTCACTCAAAAGATTACATACTCCCAAATCTACCTTATAAAAGAAGAATTCTATTATTTTGTGATTTTTCCTGCAGTTAAAAAACTTAATATTAGAAGAGAGAAAACAAAAACAAATAAGTTCACGTTATTAGTGGGATCTTGGATTCCATGGTGTATGGAAAATGTACAGGAAATTTGTAGGGCTGTTTTACAGGATGAATAGCCAGCCTAGTCTCTTATCTGTAAGCTTGACCAAGGCTTACTTCTCCAAAATGTCAAAGTCCACTCAAACCAAATTTCCTCCCACAGGCTTAAATAAATGAAAAAACATGTTTCCAGCAATAATTTCTTGGTATGATACTAAATGCATAGGCAACAAAAAGCAAAATAGACAAATGAATTATATCAAACTTAAAAACTTTTGTGTAGCAAAAGACACAATCAATACAGTGAAAAGGCAACTAATGAAGAAATGGAAGAAAATATGGTCAGATGATACATCTGAGAAGGGACTAATACCCAGAATATATATAGAATTCCTTCAACTCAACAACAAAATTCAGATAACCCAATTAAAAACTGGACAAAGAACCTGAACAGACATTTCTCCAAAAGTGACATACAAATGGCCAACAAGAACATGAAAAGATGTTCACATTACTAATCATCAGAAAAATGCAACTGAAAACCACAATGAGATATCACCTCACACCCATTAGGATGGCCACTATGAAAAGAAAGAAAGGCCAGGCACAGTAGCTCACACCTGTAATCCCAGCACTTTGGGAAGCCAAGGCAGGCAGATCACCTGAGGTCGGGAGTTTGAGACCAGCATGACCAACATGGAGAAACCCCCATCTCTATTAAAAATACAAAATTAACTGGGCATGGTGGCACATGCTACTCAGGATGCTGAGGCAGGAGAATCGCTTGAACCCAGGAGGCTTGCGGTAAGCCGAGATCATGCCATTGCACTCCAGCATGTGCAACAATAGCCAAACTCTGTCTAAAAAAAAAAAAAAAAAGAAAGAAAGAAAAGAAAGAAAGAAGTGAGATTGTATAACAAGTACTTGCTGGTAAAGACAGAGAAATTGGAACACTTGTGCACTGTTGGTGGAATGTAAAATGGAACAGCCCATAGAAAACAGAATGGAGGTCCCTCAAAAAATTAAAAATAGAATCATCAGCAATTATATGACCAGCCATCCCATTCCTTGATATATGTCCAAAAGAACTGAAGACAAGATCTCACAAAGATATTTGCACATCCAAGTCCCTTGAATCATTATTCACAATAGCCAAGAGGTGGCTGCAACCTAAATGTTCAGTGATGGAAAAATGGATAAAGAAAATGTGATATAGACAAACAATGGAATACTATACAATCATTCAAAATAACAAAATGCTATCATACACTATAATGTAAATGAAACTGGGGGACATTAAGCTAAGTAAAAGAATGCAGATAAATGCTTTATGATTCCATTTGTATGAGGTATCTAAAGTAGTTAAACTCATAGAAACAGAAAGTAGAACATCGGTAGCTGGGGATACGGGGAGAGGAAAATGGAGAGTTGTTTGATGGATACAGAGTTTCCATTTGCAAGATGAAAACTTCTGGAGATCTGTGGCACGATGTAAAAATACTTACCACAACTGCACACTTAAAGATGGTTAAGATGGTAAGTTTTATGTTATATTTTTACCATAAATAAATAAATACATAAATAAAGTTTTGAACTTATGGGTGTTTGGGGTAGAAGGAAGCATATTTCCTACCCCACTGCCCTCTTTGGGGGCCATGCAAGAATCCCTATTTCCTGAGGCCCTTTCCCATCTCATCTCCTAACATCACGGTGGCTATCTCATTGCTCTGGCTCCCTGCTTCTGTTTACCTCTCATTTAGAGACCTTGAACTTCCAGCACTTTGGGAGGCCAAGGCAGGCGGATCACCTGAGGTCAGGAGTTCCAGACCAGCCTGACCAACATGGTGAAACCCCATCTCTACTAAAAATACAAAAATCAGCCAGGCATGGTGGTGGGCACCTGTAATCCCAGCTCCTTGGGAGGCTTAGGCAGGAGAATCACTTGAACCCGGGAGATAGAGGTTGCAGTGAGCCAAGACTGCACTATTGCCCTCCCGCTTGGGCAACAAGAGCAAAACTCCATCTCTAAATAAATAAATAGAGACCTTGAACCTGTCTCTTATATTCACTGTTCCTCTGGTCCTTGCCTCTCCCTTTCTTCCTTGCCCACAATTCTACGGGATTTGGTCTGGTTCTAACTGCTCCAAGGAACCCTCTGGAACCTGGATATGATTGGCCAGTAATTAATTTATGAAATCAGACTCTGAGCCACATTTTGTACTCAAGATATTAAAGCCAAGCTTAGAGACATTGATAAAATACTTAATGCAAAAATTATCATATTATGAAAACACTTTAAAAATTATTCCAAACATCAAAATGTCACTTAAACCCCATTACATTTACAATCTTATGACATTATCTCATGCCACTGAATATGTGATAAAACCTTCATACAATATTTGGTGGGAATGTAAGTTGGCACAAACCTTTAGAAAAGCAGTTTGGCGGCTGGACACGGTGGCTCATGCCTGTAATCCCAGCGCTTTGGGAGGCCAAAGCAGGTGGATCACTTGAGGCCAGGAGTTCAAGACCAGCTTTGCCAACATGGTGGAAACCTGTCTCTACTAAAAATACATATCGGCCAGGCGCAGTGGCTCACACCTGCAGTCCCAGTACTTTGGGAAGCTGAGGTGGGCAGATCACGAGGTCAAGAGTTGGAGACCAGCCTGGCCAATATGGTGAAATCCCATCTTTACTAAAAATACAAAAATTAGCGAGGCGTAGTGGCACATCTGTAGTCCCACTACTCGGGAGACTGAGGCAGAAGAATTACTTGAACCCAAGAGGTGGAGGTTGCTGTGAGCTGAGATCACACCACTGCACTCTAGCCTGGGCAACAGAGCAAGACTCTGTCTCAAAAAAAAAAAAAAAAAGAAAGAAAGAAAGAAAAGCAATTTGGCAATATGTCTCAAGAACCACAAATATTTCCCGGCTTTTTGACCTATTAATCCCATTCTCAGGAATTTGCTCTAAGGAAATTATACTATTAAAACAAGAGCTTACGTATAGATGTTTATTTCCAAGTTAATTATGTAACTGATATGGTAACATAATCAAAACACCACTTTATTGTTTTTCTTCCATCATCCGTTTAATGTAAAATGGTATCACCCATGGAAAACAGAATGGAGTTTCCTCAAAAAATTAAAAATAGAATTAACAGCAATTATATGATCAGCAATCCTATTTCTTAATATATATCCAAAAGAACTGAAAACAAGATCTCAAAGAGATATTTGCACATCCGTGTATACAGTTTGTCGGGGGGAAGAGGGAGGAGGAGTAGCAGGAGGGAAGAATCTTGTCCTCATTCCAGATGAAAACAATTGCAGGTTCCTACCTGCTGTGTCACTTTCAGGAAATGACAGTCTGATGGTCACATCAAGTCAAAAACATGGTCTTACTAGAGTAACTCAATGAGTCAGTTCATTCTATTAATCAACAATTCCATTTTCACTCAAAAGATTTCTTCCCCTTCTTTGTAAGAGCTGGCAGTTCCCAAGGAGGTGAGGGGAAATTAGTCATTTTCTTCTGTCTTGCACCATGTTCCATAATCCTCCCCCACTCACTACCTGCTGGTTTGGATCCCGGGACCAAATGGACAGAAGGCAAAGAGATAAGTGGTTATGTCTGGAGCTACTTTAATTGGCTTCTGACCGGCACAGTTGTAAGCTGACTTCCTGCTCACTGGGCTTTGCAGCTATATAAAGCTGTCTCTCACTTGGGGCACTCTTCTTGAGATCTTTGGCGATTCCCATCTCTGGGAACCTCTCCAGCTGGAATTCTCAGGACAAGAGAGAAGCATTCCATTCCAGCTGCCATTGCCCTCAGCCCCTGGTTCTCTGGCAATCCCCTCCACTCAGGCTTCACTCTTTGGCTTTCTCTCACCCTCCCAAAGGGTCCTCTTGGACAGAATTTAAAATGACACTCATGCAGAATGACAAACTGTGAATGGGTATACAACCGAATATGACTCTAAGTTATAGGGAAAGAATGCACTATTGACACACGCAACAACATGGATGGAACTCAGAGATGTCATGCTGGCTGGGTGTGATGGCTCACACCTGTAATCCCAACATTTTGGAAGGCCGAGGTGGGTGGATCACTTGAGCCCTGGAGTTCGAGACTAGCCTGGGTAACATGGAAAAACCCCGTCTCTACTGAAAACACAAAAATTAACCTGGTGTGGTGGCAGGGGCCTGGAATCCCAGCTACTCAGGAGGCTGAGGCATGAGAATTGCTTGAACCAGGCAGGCGGAGGTTGCAGTGAGCCGAGATTGCGCCACAGCACTCCAGCCTAAGTGACAGAGCAAGACTCTGTCTCAAAAAAAAAAAAAAAGATGTTATGCTGAGTGAAAAAAAAACAATCTCAAAAGGGTACATACTGTACAATCCATTTGCAGAACACTGTTAAAATGACAAAATTCTGGTGGTAGAGAACAGATGAGTGGTTGCCACGGGTTAGGATTGGCAAGAGGGTCTGACTACAAAGCTATAGTATGAGGGAGTTTCTCTGCAGTGAAGGACACTTGTTGTAGTGGTGATTACACATATCCATATGTGTGATAAGATTTCATAGTACTATTTATGTACATGCACACACAAGAGCATGTCAAAACTCATGAAAATCAAGTAAGGTCTGTAGTTTAGTTCACACTATTGTGTCAATGTCAATATCAATTTCCTGATTTTGATAATGTACGCTGGTTCTACATTATCCTAGGGGAAAGTCAAATGAAGGGTACATGGGAACTCCCTTTTATTTTTGCAATTTCTTCTGAGTCTTAAATTCGTTCAAAATAAAAGGGTTTTAAAAATGACTCTGGCCCAGTATTATCTCTCCTATGCGGCCCACACTTTTTTTTTCCTGAGACGGAGTCTTGCTCTGTTGCCCAAGCAGAAGTGCAGTGGTATGATCTCGGCTCACTGCAACCTTCACCTTCCGGGTTCAAGTGATTCTTGTGCCTCAGCCTCCCAGGTAGCTAGGATTACAGCCACATGACACCACACCCAGCTAATTTTTATATTTTTAGTAGAGACAGGCTTTCACTATGTTGACCAGGCTGGTCTCGAACGCCTGACCTCAAGTGATCTGCCCACTTTGGCCTCCCAAAGTGCTGAGATTACAGGCATGAGCCATGGTACCCAGCCAAAGGCCCCCATTTAAGCCCCAGGAAACGCTCTCTCATCTCTTGCCCCAACAAACCCTGGGAACACAGGCCCGAACCCAGCTCTCTGTGTCCTGATGCCACAGGCCACTCTAGCCAGTTACGTATTTCCCAACCATAGGAAATATATAAGTTCAGTCTGTGATCCTATGGGAGCTCCCATTGTACCCTTGAAGTGAAGGTGGTAGTGCTCCTGGCCCTTCCCCCTGGGGAGGGAGAGTGGAGGCACTGCCTGACAATGCTTTTTCTCCAGTGGCATCTCTCTGCCCTTCTTCCTTCTCACGCCACTCACTCTGACCTCTTGTGTATTCAGTCTGAGGGGATCCAAGGTTAGGCAACAATTAATGAGCATTTCCCTGCTGTTATGGCTGTTATGGATGCTGTGGTCCCTGCCCAGGACTCCCCTTCCTGACACCCTCATTTCTATTCCAAGCCTCTCTGAAAATTGCTCTAAGCTGAAGGGAGTTACTGTGGTCACATCTCGGTCCCAGGGGCAACCTGCATCCATTGACTTGTCCCTTTAGGGGTATACAGACCCAGCCTCCTTGCCCCAGAAAGGAATAACTATACAAGACCGTCTGTATTAGTCTGTTCTCACACTGCTAATAAAGACATACCTGTGACAGGTTAATTTATAAAGGAAAGAGGTTTAATGGACTCTTTAATGGTGGGAGATGAAGGAAGAGCAAAGTCACATCTTACATAGCGGCAGGCAAGAGAGTGTGTGCAGGGGAATACCCTTAATAAAACCATCAGATCTCGTGAGATTTATTCACTATCATGAGAACAGCACATGAAAGACCTGCCCCATGATTCAGTTACCTCCCACCAGTCTCTCCTATGACACATGGGAATTATGGGAGCTATAATTCAAGATGAAATTTGGGTGGGGACACAGCCAAATATCACCATCCCAGCTCTAGAGCTCCCTGGGGATTGGCTGAGTAGGGACTGCATCACAGTTAAACACCTCCCAGTGTCTCATCCTGCTTCCTTTCTTCACCCTTAGCTGTTGATTCCCAAACACTTCCTGATAAACTGCCCAAATACAAATGTCCATCTAGAGTCTTTTACAAGGAACCTAACCTGTGACATTTGATGAATTCCATAGACCATGTCAATCTCATACTCATGGCCGGGAGCGATGGTTCATGCCTGTAATCCCAGCACTTTGAGGGGGCCAAGGCAGGCGGATCACGAGGTCAAGAGATTGAGACCATACTGGCCAACATGGTGAAACCTTGACCCTACTAAAAATACAAAAACTAGCTGGGGTGGTGGCACACACATGTAGTCCCAACTACTCGGGAGGCTGAGGCAGGAGAATCACTTGAACCCAGGAGGTGCAGGTTGCAGTGAGCCAAGATCACGCCACTCTGCTCCAACCTGGCGACAGAGACTCCGTCTCAAAAAAAAAAAAATAAATCTCACACTCACTTTGGATTCTGATATCTACTAATTGGTATCTGAGTCAAAATTGAGACAAGGAAAGTCCCACTTAACATCATGGTATACTTATAATAGGAATAAACAATAGCAATCAAAGAGAAACTTAATAAAGCACGGCAAATCAGCTTTATGGGTTATTCAATGGGCAGTAAAAATCATAAGCATTCTGTAGCACAAAATATTCCAGAGGAATAACTGATCTAATATTAAGAAAATACAAAGTTTATTCTGGATTGAAACCCAAAAAAGCAATAAAGAACATCTTGGAGATATCTGGAGAAGTTTGAGTACAAACCACATATTAGACATCATTGTTGCATCGATGTTAAGTTTCTTGGACATGATGATAATATCGTCATAAAGCAGAAGACTGTCTTAGGAAATCCTTCTGAAGTATTTATAGGTGAAATCTCATGAAATCTGCAACTTGCTTTCTAATTGTTCAGAAAGAAAGATGTGTTTTTTAGTGAGTAAGAAAGAGAAAACGTTCTTCCCTACAAACGGCAGGAATACGCATTTCCTACAGCCACTTTATTCCCATTCCTGTACTAAATGCTCCCCCTGGTGTACCAAGAGAGCAGAATGCATTCATCAAAATGTATTTCAAAATGCCCTTCACGGCCAGGCACAGTGGTTCACACCTGTAATCCCAGCACTTTGGAAGGCCAAGGTGGACGGATCACGGGGTCATGAGTTCGAGATCAGCCTGGCCAACATAGTGACAACCCATCTCTACTAAAAATACAAAAAATCAGCTGGACATGATGGTGGGTGCCTGTAATCCCAGCTACTTGGGAGGCTGAGACAGGAAAATTGCTCAAACCCAGGGGACAGAGGTTGCAGTGAGCCAAGATCGCACCAATACACTCCAGCCCAGGAAACAGTGCAAGACTCCGTCCCAAAAAAAAAAAAAAATGCCCTTCACAGTGGGAAATCAGAGCCCCAAGACTTTTACAGAACATGATCAAAGTGTCACACTTTTTAATATATCTCCTCCCAAGTCCTAACCAACAGTGTAGTTCCTGTTCCCCAGTTTGCTCTCTAGGGTGTGAAAGTCTTGAGTTTCAATTCTGGCGAAGTGGGGGCATGCTTGGGGAAGGAGTGGAGAGAAGGGTACCTGTAGCCTTGTCCGTGAAGGCCATGGGCTCTGGAATCAAATAGCCCTGGACTGAATCCCACTTTGGCCACTTACTAGCTGGGGGACCTCTTTGAGTGTCAGCTTCGTAATCTGTGAAGTGGGAATGATAACAGGACTCTTATCGAAGGGTACCTAGAGGATTAAATGAGATAATGCAGACCAAGACTTAGCATGGGGCTTGGCACGTGGTCTAAGTAGAATTCAATAAGTATTAATCAATTATTACCATCTCCTCCTTTTTGAGGCGGCTTCTAAGAGAGTACCTTAGAAGTCCTAGTGCCCTGTATAGTTCAAAAACTACTGCCCTAGAGTATCTAAGTCATAGACTTAACTCTGCTGAGAAAATCCATCCAATGTTCTTTCTGCAAAGTTATGATAACTAATCTCACATTAAAAACAAAACACAGGCCCTGAGCGGTAGCTCACACCTGTAATCTCAGCACTTTGGGAAGCCCAGGCAAGCAGGTCACATGAGGTCAGGAGTTCAAAACCAGCCTGGCCAGCATAGTGAAACCCCTTCTATACTAAAAATAAAAATAATTAAAAAATTAGCCAGGCATGGTGGCACGTGCCTGTAGTCCCAGCTACTCCAGAGGCTAAGGCATGAGAACCACTTGAACTTGGGAGGAGAAGGTTGCAGTGAGCCAAGATCATGCTACTGCACTCCAGCCTGGGTGACACAGTGAGACTATCTTAAAAAAATAGAGAGAAAACCTCCCTTTTAGGGATACATGCACTGAAAAACATTTTTTCACTAGATTTCCCTCTCACACATAAGTTCCAAGAAAATCGACTTTTCAATTTCTTTAGTTTTCTGCTCACCTGTGGGCCTCCTGGGCTTCTGCTTTTGACACTCTAGTCAGAGCCTCCTCCAAAGCAAGTCACTCTTGTGTCCCATGTCAAAAAGGGACACAAGAGTCTCTCCTCTGCCCCAATTTCATGCTCCCAACTGTCTCCTCTTTCCCTCCCTCACTCTTCCTCTTGCTCCTATCTCCCTTCCTTTCAATAAATTCTTATTGAGCATCTACTCGCTGAAAGACACAGTTCCTGTTGTTCTTGAGTATACAAAGTTATCAGGGTCATAGTTCTACTTTTGATGAGTTTATGGTCTAATAGGCCAGACTCTTGCAGGAAAGTCCAACATGCAAAAGGACCTAGGGTGTCATTATAGCAGATACTAAGCATGGTAGAGCAGAAGACAGCACGAGGCCAGGGCTAAGGAGAGCTGGGTTAAAGTCCTAGATTTGTTACTTACTGGTGTTACATACTAGATATGTGAGCTTGAGCAAGTGAAATGACCTCTCAGGGCATAGATATTATCATCTGGAAATTGCGTTGGGTTGGGTTTCCCCATGGCATACCTTGAGACAGGAACTTGGGTACAAGTTGTTTATTTGAGAGGAGATCGTAGGAAAGACCAGTAGGGATTAGAGACGTGAGTCAAGGAACAAGGAAGCCAGCCAGGTCACTGAGCATGTGCTAAGGGCTATTGTGGGCAGCTGGGGATCAAGACTGCTGGGGACCCTGGGAGATGGTGCAGCATCTAGCCCAGAGTTGTCCCCTCTGAGGAGCAAGAAAGCTAAGCCATTTATCCACCCACTCCCACCCACCAGGCCTGAAGGCTGCTCCAGGAGATATTAACTCCATGCTTCCCGCCTGCCCAGGACCGAGTGTGTTAGGTCACTTAGGCAAGCAGTAGTAAGGAAGGTGCATATGGAAAGTGGGGATTGATAGCATCCATTACACCACCTGCAAACACTGTTTTGGGGGATGATTGAGAGAAAGATTCCAAAAGCCCTGGGCAGAGTGCCTGACAGAAGCGTGGAATGTGCCTGAATGTGAACGTCAGATGGTGCGCCTCCTCAACCCGTCCCTGGAAGGTGGAGCATGTTATTCTCTCCTTGCTTCCTTTGTAATCTTCAGCCAATACAAACTCTGCTCCCAGATCCATCCTTCCTTTATTTCACTCCAGACTCCCCTGCCATTGCATGCAGAGGTCTCCCTCAGCTGGTTTCCACTGTCCCTTCTGACAGCTCCAACCTGCCCACCACAGCCAAAGGACACTCTGCAAAATGCTGGTCTTCTGACATCTCACATCAAGAGCTTACCATGACTGCTTTTTTCCAACAAGATTAAGCCCTACATCCAGGTGCGGTGGCTCATGCCTGTAATCCCAACACAGGGAGGCTGAGGCGCGTGGATCACGAGGTCAAGAGATCGAGACCATCCTGGCCAACATGATGAAACCCCGTCTTTACTAAAAATATAAAATTTAGCTGGGCATACTTGTGCATGCCTGTAATCCCAGCTACTGGGGAGACTGAGGCAGGAGAATTGCTTGAACCTGGGAGGCGGAGGTTGCAATGAGCAGAGATAGCTGAGAGACCAGGCAAGACTCCATCTCAAAAAAAAAAAAAAAAAAAGCCCTACAGTGAATCCTGTGGTTTGAGGCCATCCCACGTGCCACAGACAGGCCACCCATCCTGTCCCTTGCTCTCATCTCTGCAATATGCCCCTCCTCAGGCCCAAGACCAGCACAAGAAGCAATGCCCTCATTTTGCCTTTGGATTTATTCTAATGTGACTGGATCTGAGAGTCAGAGCCAGGTTCAAATCACATTCCTTTACATACTAACTGTGCCACTTTGGGCAAGTTGCCCACACCCATTCATCGGAAAATTAAGGATAATAAAAATTCCTACTCCACAAGGTTATTGTAAGGACTAATAACTTCATGCCCAACAAGTAGTTTTGAGCAGTGCATGGCACAAAATGAGTACTCAATATGTATTACCTATCATTAGGGGTTCTCTCAAGGTGCTATTTTAAGATTTTTTTTTAAAAGAAATCAAGATATATCTGCTGTGAAATAAGAATGATGTATATTGGGTCGGGCACAGTGGCTCAGGCCTGTAATGGCAGCACTTTGGGAGGCCGAGACAGGCGGATCACCTGAGGTTGGAAGTTTGAGACCAACATGGAGTTTCTCCAACATGGAGAAACGCTGTCTCTACTACAAATACCAAATTAACCAGGTGTGGTGGCACATGCCTCTAATCCCAGCTACTCAGGAGGCTGAGGCAGGAGAATCTGCTGAACCTGGGAGGCGGAGGTTGTGGTGAATCAAGATCATGCCATTGTACTCCAGCTTGGGCAACAAGAGAGTGAAACTCCACCTCAAAAAAAAAAAAAAGAATGATGTATACTGGCCTCTACCCCAGGTTCCTGGCACAGAGCTTCGAAAACCCTTGTGATTTCCTGAGCAACAGGAGTTCTAGGAGAAACTTTTGTTGGAATTATTTGGTCTCTGCCCCAAGTACCTGAGACAGAGTTCTTAAACCTTTATAATTTCCTGAGTGATCAGAACAGCTGACTTAGAGCTCCTGAATGTCTTGGAAGTTTTCTGAGGAGCATCTTTTTTTCTAATGAGAGGACTCTTGGTGAGCTCCTGGACAGGGGCTGATCACTGGAAAGACTGAGCCATGATTAGAAGCTTGGAGCTTTCAGCCCCACCCTCCATTCTTTAGAGATGGGGACGGGCTAGAGGCTGAATTAATCAATCATTGATCATGCCTACCTGATGAAGCCAAAGTCCTGAACTGCGGGGTTCAGAGAGCTTCCGGGTAGGAGAACACAGCCATGTGCTGGGAGGGTGGTATACCCCAACTCCATGGGACTGAAGCTCCCCACTTCTGTGGGGCCCTTTCCATACCTGTTCCTATGTATCTCTTCATCTGGCTGTTCATCTACACCTTTTTTTTTGAGACAGGGTCTCACTCTGTCACCCAGGCTGGAGTGCAGTGGCACAATCATGGCTAACTGCAGCCTCAATCTCCCAGGCTCAAACAGATCCTCCCACCTCAGCCTCCTGAGTAGCTGGGACTACAGGCATGCACCACCATGCCTGGTTAATTTTTGTATTTTCTTTTTTTTTTTTTTTTTTTGGAGACAGAGTCTTGCTCTTGTCGCTCGGCTCACTGTAACCTCCGCCTCCCCGGTTCAAGCAATTCTCCTGCCTCAGCCTCCTGAGTAGCTGAGATTACAGGTGCCCGCCACCATGCCCAGCTAATTTTTGTATTTTTAGTAGAGACGGGGTTTTGCCATGTTGGCCAGGCTGGTCTCGAACTCCTGACCTCATGATCCACCTGCCTCAGCCTCCCAAAGTGCTGTGGTTACAGGCGTGAGCCACTATACCTGGCTTGGTTTTTGTATTTTCTATAGAAATGGCGTTTTGCTGCATTGCCCAGGCTGCTCTCAAACTCCTGGGCTCAAGTGATATCCCAAACTCAGCCTCTCAAAGTGCTAGGATTACAGGCATCAGCCACCATGCCCAGCCTCTATCCTCTATCAGAGCCTTTATTAATACAATAAAAGAGTAAATGTTAAATGTTTCCCTACGTTCTATAAGTCATCGTAGCAAGTTAATCGAACCTGAAGGGGGGGGTCATAGGAACTCCGATTTACAGCAGAAATATAGGTAACCACCCACTACTTGTGACTTACATATCAAGTAGGGGACAGTCTTGTGGAACTGAGCACCCTACCTTGGGATCTGACTCTAACTCCAAGTAGACAGTGTCAGAATTGCACTGAATTCTAGAACAGACGCTGGTGTCTAGAAATGACTGATACGTAGGTAAACCTCACACACAACTGATATCAGAGGTGAAGTATTGAGTGTTGAGTATAAAGCACCAGCTGTTTTTCCTGTCTCACACATCTGCTAAGAACGCTTTCTCTCTTTGCATTAGCTCATGGGCTTTCTGAGCATTTCTGTACCCAGATCGCAGCTTAATGTTATATATGGCAAAGAAACATACCCCTGACCAGCATACAGACAGCTACTTAGCTGTTTAATGGTTTCACCTAGACTCACAATTTCAAGGTCTCACTTTTCCTCACAGCAGCCCAATCAAAGGGTTAGAATTGGTGAACAAACAGGCTCAGAGCAGTATAATAGGAAAATAATTTCTATTGGTTTTTCTTGAGCTTAGTCAACGAAACTTTGACCAGACAGAGCATCTGAGGCTATACTTGTTTCAAGTTGTATTGGTTTGAAAAAAAGTTAGCCAGGCACAGTGGGTCATGCCTGTAGTCCTAGCACTTTGAGAGGCTGAGGCAGGAGGACTGCTTGAGTCCAGGAGTTCTAGACCAGCCTGGGCAACATACTAAGACACTGTCTCTTAAAAAAAAAAAAAAAAATAAAAATAAAAAGTTGTTAATAAAAATTTAAGGGAAAGTGTGATTTATTTGGTGTTTTATTTTAACTCTATTCTTTTTTTTGAAACGGAATCTCGCTCTGCAGCCCAGGTTGCAGTATGTGGCGTGATCTCAGCTCACTGCCACCTCCGCCTCCTGGGTTCAAGCGATTCTCCTGTCTCAGCCTCCCGAGTAGCTGGGACTACAAGTGCATGCCACCACACCTGGCTAATTTTTGTGTTTTTAGTAGAGACACAGTTTCACCATATTGGTCAGACTGGCACCTCAAATTTAACATGCCCCCAGTAAAACTCCTGATCTTCCTCTCCAAAATTACTCTACCCACAATCTTCCCCAAATCAATAATCAGCAACCAATCTTCCACACACTGTAGAAGTTCATTGTCTGTTTTCTCCACAAGAACCTAACATCCGTGAGTGCAGGATTCACTGCTCAATCACCAGGGCAGTCATACAGCAACAGTAGAGGTCTTGAACTCCTGGCCTCAAGTGATCTGCCTGCCTCAGCCTCCCAAGTGCTGGGATTATAGACATAAGCTGCCACACCTGGCCCTCCAGCTCTTTTAAATAAGCATCCTCCATGAAGAATTTCTGCAAATCATCAAAGTGTTAATTGCTACATGCTGAATGTACCCAAGCCCCTACCAGTTTGAGAGTCCTACGTAAGTCATTCTCTCTTTCAAACTCCTGATGAAAAGGGGACTCACAGAGAATCCAAACCGCAGCCTGCAGGCATCACGCTTCTATTTCACTGCTGAGCCAGCCTCTGGTCATGGCCTGTACTGCTGTCAACCACCAAAATACCAGACTGAGTCAGACCACTGCTGCCCACTGTTCTTCTACGGAAAATCGGAAGCAACTTACAAAGTTCCCACAGAGCCATGTGGGGCCCCTAGTGACATAGTTCTTTCTTTCATTCCCAGGAGACAGGGCTTTCGAGAGAGTAAGAGAGTGGGGGTAAGGGGGCACCACGGCACATCTCTCATTGCACCTGCCAGCAAGAAATCCTTAATATCTAATCATCTAGTCTGGTCTTCTCAGCCAGAGTTCGTCTTCACTTACATGGGTTTTCTCTCAGGAACCTGTTCAAGTTTTTCTCTCCTCTAGCAAAGAGATCTTTGAGGACCTCTAGCCCATGGGACAAGCCTATACATGTCTGAACCCTAAATGGGATCACAGACCCTTTGGCTTCTTTCCCACAAGGTTCCTGAAGCTCATGCAAAATAGCAGGACTGGATAGACATCTGTGTTCGAGGTTGGGACAAGCATCACATCGGGGTCACTACCTGAGACTCTCATCACCACCTGCGGAAGTCTGTCTTGCAGACCTTGACTTAGCGATGGATGAATGAATGCACTCACACACACAGAATACAGTGTTGAGTGGGTTAGGGATGGTCGTCAACTGCTTTCAGAGGGCGATTGCGGCTAACTGACCACGACTCCTTGTTCCTCTCAGCATTTATTCAGTATAGATTTAATAACAGAGGTTCTAAGTCAACACGCTTGTGGATAATTAACATGGTTAAAGAGTGGTTTTATGAATAAAAGCTTTTGGTTCTGGGGCCTAGAATAAACACCATTAATAACCTCCTCCTGAGAGGACCATCCAGCACAAAGTTTACACGAGTAAACAGCTAGAGTAGAGACAAAGGGATGTGGGGTAAACAGACTTAACTGGGGAAGCTTCTATTATCTTAATCTTTACACCTTATGACTTAATATTCTAACATAAGAACTAGGTCTCTTCAGCCCATCTCATTAAAACCTTTTGGCCTTCCAAAAGGTTATTGAGACTATCTATTATAACTGTTCCCTAGTATTTCCCTCAATATTTTGCCAGCCACCCTGAGTGAATCCCAACATCAGGTTTGTGAACATTCTGGAAGGGGCAATAATTCCACAAAAACTGTGGGACACTTAGAGGGCAGTCTGTGCAAGGACAGAGAGGCTCTAACCCCATACGGAACACCACAAATTCCTTTTTTCTTTTTTTTTTTTTTTTGAGATGGAGTCTTGTTGCCCAGGCTGGAGTGCAGTGTTGCAATCTTGGCTCACTGCAACCTCCGCCTCCCGGGTTTAAGCAATTCTCTTGCCTCAGCCTCCCAAGTAGCTGGGATTACAGGTGCCCACCACCACACCCAGCTAATTTTTGTATTTTTAGACAGTGTTTCACCATGTTGGCCAGGCTAGTCTCGAACTCCTGACCTCGTAATCCACCTGTCTTGGCCTCCAAAAGTGCTGGGATTACAGGCGTGATCCACCACGCCCAGCTGACAGTCTCTTAATAAATAGAAAGCTCATCTAAGAACAAGAGGTAAGACAACCTTGCTGTAAGAAGTTGTTCATTTTTAAAGCAGAATCATGAAAACATGAGAGCTGGTACTATACACCAGTATAATGCCAAATATCTTTTATCTGTTATAGGATTAAAGCCAAATGACCAAGATGTCTTCAGGAGGGCACATGTGATAAATATATTTTAAAGCCCTGGTTCTCATCTACAACTGAGGCATTTTTAGGTATTTCAGATCATCAAGGGTGACACAAAAATCTTCAAAACAAAACCAATGTTAAATCAATTTTATTTAAAGCCATAAATAAATAAGCCAAATGACACTCAAGTCTAAGAGGGCTGCACTCTTTTTAACAATACCAAAGTCCAAAAAGACTAATACTTATTGCTGATTCAGCTCACAATATTACCTCTTTCCGAACAGCACATTCAAATGTTCAAGAAAACATTTTTAGTCTGTGAGTCTCCCTAAAAAAAACAAAACATTTTATGGGCACCTTTTATGGGCATTTGAGATTCACAGAGCAATGGACCATGGGTCTGCCCTCAAGGAGCTTACAATGTAGTTGGAGAGTCACAAAACATCTAGACAGATATGAGGGGCTGGCTCGACCTCCACACCTCTATCTGAACAAAAATGATACTGGCTTAAGTCCGCATGTTTTAACAAATAAGCCACAGGAATATCTTAGCAAGTAAACACTACATCAAGTTTCAATTTAACATGTCAAAACAAAAGTTTTTATGTTGTTCATTTATATTTGTATTCACTCAAGTTTCCACTCAATCGAATTAAAAGAGAAAGACATAATTCCAAGCCAACGCTACCCTAGTGTTTGCTGTCCTCGATGGAGGAATAGCATGTTCATGTCCTAGAATTTCTCCACAGTTCCACATCTTGAGGCCAACTTCAGCAGTTTTTACTGCCAAACCAATGTGTAAATTCAGAAAGTGTGTAGACAGTGCCCCATCCTACCTCGGGATCCATACTGATGAACTCATTCAGGTTCATTTTGGAATCTAGAAAAATACATGAAAAAAGATGTCCACTGAAAACACAATTTTTAGTGTAACAGCAATAAAACAATGCAGAAGACCAAAAGTAGGTAAAATTATCCAAATGGATAAGGGCTCAATGTCACTTCTGCAGTTTTCTTGCCTCAAATATATAACTTCAATCTGATCGTGACAAAACACACACACACCCAAATTGAGAGAAACCGTGTATCAGAGAAGAGGGAACTACACAGAGAGTGAGAGCTCCAGAGATCAGCAGAGCAGTCCCCCTGAGTCTCTGGCTAAGTACTGATCTTCTCTTCTATGGAATGAAACTTCAAGAGGCCAGGGAAAAAAATCACCAAGAAGGAGTAGATCTAATAATACCCAGAACTTCCACAGGGCTAGAAATAATTCATGTCACCACCAGCCAGAGTGGAGAGAACTTGTAACATGCAGCATTCAGTAGCATCCTCAGAAGGGTCATGTCAGAGTAGGGGGGCTAAGTCAGTCCTCAATGAAAGGCTGCTCTGAGCCAGGCACGGTGGCTCACACTGTACCTCAGCCTGGGCAAGAGAGTGAGACTCCATCTCAAAAAAAAAAAAAAAAAAGAGTTAATCCTGGCCACCATGGTGGCTCACACCTATAATCTCAGTATTTTGCGAGGCCAAGGTAGGAGGACTGCTTGAGGCCAGGAGTTCAAGACCAACCTACACAATAGACTGAGTCCCAATCTTGAAAAAAAAAAAAAAAACAGTCAATTCCATAACTAAACCCAAAGGTTGCTATATTAATGCATGTATCTAAAACATGCATTAATTTAAAGTCTGTTTTCTTTTTTTTGAGACAGCTCACTGCAATCTCCACCTCCCAGATTCAAGCGATTCTCCTGCCTCAGTCGCCTGGGTAGCTAGGATTACAGGCATGCACCACCACACCTGGTTAATTTTTGTTTGTTGTTGTTGTTGTTGTTGTTGTTGTTGAGACGGAGTCTTGCTCTGTTGCCCAGGCTGGAGTGCAGTGGCACAATCTCAGCTCACTGCAACCTCTGCCTCCCAAGTTCAAGTGATTCTCCTGCCTTAGCCTCCCAAGCAGCTGGGACTAACAGGTGCATGCCACCACGCCCAGCCAATTTTTTGTATTTTTTTGTAGAGACGGGGTTTCACCATGTTGGCCAGGCTGGTCTTAAACTGTCCTCAGTTGATCACCCACCTCAGCCTCCCAAAATGCTGGGATTACAGGCGTGAGCCACCGCACCCAGCCTAAAGTCTGTTTTCTTGAGTCATTTTTTGTTTGTTTTTTAAATTCCTTATTTTTTTAATAAAACACTACTCATTCACAAGTAATTCACACTTACCCTAACTTCTAAATACATTCCTTCAATAAATACAGTGTTTGAAGTAATGAATTCACCATATAAGAGAACATTACAATTTGATTAAATTATTACATGGGAAACCAGCATGTTTACCCCATGCTTCAGAGTAGAGTCCCTCTAGGTTCAATTTCAAGTGCAGGAGACTCCTGATAAACTAACTACAGATGAGGCCAAAAAGACTCCTCCTATAAGAAATCCCTCCTCGAAGCTGGGCATGGTGGCTCATGCCTGTAATCCCAGCACTTTGGAGGCTGAGGCAGGCAGATCACGAGGTCAGGAGAACGAGACCAGCCTGGCCAACATGGTGAAACCCCATCTCTACTAAAAATACAAAAATTAGCTGGGTGTGGTGGCAGCTGCCTATAATCCCAGCTACTCAGTAGGCTGAGCAGGAGAATTGCTTGAACCAGAAAGCGGGAGGTTGCAGTGAGCCAAGATTGTGCCACTGCACTACAGCCTGGTGACAGAGCAAGACTCTGTCTCAATAAAAAGACAAATCCCTCAGTGTGCTAACTGAGCTGGCAGCTTCCTAGCTGTGCACGCTTAGGCAAACATCTTAACCTTCCTGCGCTTCATTTTATTCATCTATCACATGAGAAAAATACAACCTGCCTCATTGAATTGTGGTGAAAATTAAACTAATATGGGCCTGGCACAGTGGCTCACCCCTGTAATCCCAGCACTTTGGGAGGCCAAGGCGGAAGGATCACCTGAGGCCAGGAGTTCAAGACCAGCCTGGCCCACATGGAAAAACCTCATCTCTACTAAAAATATAAAAATTAGACAGGTGTGGTGGTACATGCCTGTAATCCCAGCTATTCGGGAGGCTGAGGCACAAAAATCACTTGAACTGGGGAGGTGGAGGCTGCAGTGAGCTGAGATCATGCCACGGCACTCCAGCCTGGGCAACAGAGTTTCAAAAAAAAGAAAGAAAACTAATTGGGCCTGCAATGCTCACCTGAACAGCACATATAGTAACTGGGCTGGCAAAAGTCCAGCACAAAATAGCATCCAATGAGTAGTAGTCATCAAAACCAAAGGAATTGCCCCAGTCGGACCAGGGCTGACAAGGGATTCACTAAATGTCTACTGTGTACTAGGATCTGCCTTAGGTGCTCACATCCCGAGGGTGAACAGGTAGCTGCTGAAGGCACACGGTGCCCAGACCAGGCCCTGTAGAGCAGGTTGCCGGAGACGCTAAGGTAGACCCCTCAAGCCCTCTCCTAACCAGGGAGCTTCCCCAGTTCTCACGCTGAGGCCAGAAAGCAGCTTTGTGTATCAAGAAGCAATTCCAACATAAATTTTTTAAATTACGAGAGCTTTTCATAGGGAGCCTCAAAAATCAGAGTTTGAACCCTCACTTAGTGTTCAGTCCCCTCAAATATGCCAAATGTATTTTTTACTTTCTTCCTTGTTGAAGTTTTTTTTTTTTTTTTGAGACAAAGTCTTACTCTTGTCACTCAGGCTGGAGTGCAGTGGTGTGATCTCAGCTCACTGCAACCTCCGCTTCCCAGGTTCAAGCAAGTCTCCGTCTCAGCCTCCCAAGTAGCTGGGACTACAGGCACACACCACCACACCTGGCTAATTTTTGTATTTTTTGTAGAGATGGGGTTTCAATATGATGGTCAGGCTGGTCTCAAACTCCTGGCCTCAGGTGATCCACCTGCCTCAGCCTCCCAAAGTGCTGGGATTACAGACATGAGCCACCGCACCCAGACTCTTGTTGAAATATGAACACTGCTGCCTATTTTTCTGACGTGCTGCAGAGCTCACAGAGCACTTTCACACAGACTGTATTATCCATGTGTTGGGATGATCTCACCCCTAAGTGGGAATGTTGTGAATTACTTACAAATGTAAATAATGCTTCAAACTCATATGAATGCCAAACAATAGTAATATGGTGAAGAACCCTTTATCTTCTTAAATGTCAGGAAAATGAGACAAGTGGTACAATAAAACCAGCTACGCTCACCTCTGTCTAATGCAGATTTGATTATATAGCCAAAGAAATGACATTTCACACATCATAAGGATGCAATGGGGATTTCTTTCACCAGAGCATGAAACCCTACCATGGCAAGGTGCTACTATTCCTACTGTTAAATGACACAAGCATGCGAGTCTCCTGATGTCCAGTGCCCCAGCAGTGGCTACATCCAGCAGTTTCCAGGTACCCTAGTTCTGATCCTTAACACCCTGCCTGGTCAGGCGCAGTGGCTCCCACCTGTAATCCCAGCACGTCGGGAGGCTGAAGTGGGTGGATCACCTGAGGTCAGGAATTCAAGACCAGCCTGACCAACATGGAGAAACTCCATCTCTACTAAAAATACAAAATTAGTCAGGCGTGATGGTGCATGCCTGTAATCCCAGCTACTCGGGTGGCTAAGGCAGAAGAATTGCTTGAACCCGGGAGGTGGAGATTGCAGTGAGCCAAGATTGTGCCCTTACATCCCAGCCTGGGCAACAAGAGCAAAACTCCATTTCAAAAAAAAAAAAAACCCTTCCTCTTCCACGAATTCTTAAGCTTTCTAGTCCTATTCTCTGTACCTCGATTTCTTTTTTTTTTTTTTTTTTTTTTTCCAGAGACGGGGTTTCACCATATTGGTCAGACTGGTCTCGAACTCCTGACCTCAGGTGATCCCCACACCTCAGCCTCCCAGAGTGCTGGGATTACAGGTGTGAGCCACCGCACCTGGCCTATTTCTGAATCTAATACACACACAGAAGCAGTATTCCCTATTACCTCCTTATTATTCATGGAGTTTTATTCAAAGAATGACCTGACTTTTGTTCTCCCTTAAGGAAAAATGCTAATGTGTACTTGATCAATCAGAACCCCCCTCTGAGAAGGCATCTTGGCTCACCTCCAGTCTCAATGCAGGGATATGGTGGAGGAGGCTCTCTCCAATTCCCACTGGAGTCTTTCATGTGAGATCGGTCAGAAGCAAAGTTCTTCAAATATGAATCTGCACGGATCACTCTAAATTTCCTGCAGACAAATCAATATACACTCACATTAGGGAGGTGTCATGCTTTAAATTCTAACTCAATTTTTATATGGACTCATTTCCCATGACATGCACAAAACTACTCATGCATTTCTGTATGGTTAATAACATAGGCCACTTTGCCACCTATTAGAGAAGCACAGGAAATGATCAACTAAAATCCGAAACAGAAAGGCAAAAGCACAAAAATATATCTGCTTGCCTTGATTTACTTGATTTGTGTATCAAGGGCAAGGGGCATGATTTTCTGTTGCTGCCATCACAGCCCTCTCAATGGTGACAGCATGAGTATCCCCCCTAAACCCCAAACAAAAAGAGTATAAGAAAAATCCCCAACCTGCTTGAAATTAAATGTTTGAGATCTCATCACACAAACTTTTAAAAAAATGTCAACCTTTTATACGATGGATAACTTTTAAAGCTTTAAAACATTTTGAATTTTCTGTGTTGCAAGCGCATCATTCTTAAATACCAACTCAATGGTGATGCCAGACTAGTGATTTTTACAAAACAATTGCCAAAAAAAAGAACCTCTGTGGAATTGTCAAGGTCTTACTTCAGAAAATAAGTAAATCCATCCTGAATGTCCTCACCTCCTAAACTGCGGATGAATGTCTTCATCAGACTTAAAGGCATCTTCTACATAAGTGTCAAAGGGGCAGGGAAACGGCAAGACAGTATCAAGGTCATAAATGAAGCTCTGTCCTCCACTTGAAACGTGAAGCAAAACGACATGGTAATCCTAGAAGTAAAAGCTGCTGAAGTTAACCAGGTTACTTCATGATGATGAAATCCCAGTATTCATACACATACATTATCACTAAAATGGAAACAAGACCGCTACAGCCCTTCTTATAATAGCAAACTAAAATAAAGCAAACACAACACCCTGAAAACAGACTAAATGTCCACGGACAGGGAAATGGTTAAATAAATAATAGAAATGTTCATAGACATTAAATGCACATCCTCTGACCCTGAAATTTTACCTCTAGAAAGCTGTATTTTTTTTTTTTTGAGATGGAGTCTCACTCTGTCGCCCAGGCTGGAGTGCAATGGCGTGATCTCGGCTCACTGCAACTTCCGCTTGCTGGGTTCAAGCAATTCTCCTGCCTCAGCCTCCTAAGTAGCTGGGACTAAAGGCATGTGCCACCATGCCCAGCTAATTTTTTGTATTTTTAGTAGAGATGGGGTTTTACCATGTTGGTCAGGCTGGTCTTGAACTCCTGACCTCAAGTGATCCACCCACCTCAACCTCCCAAAGTGCTGGGATTACAGACATGAGCCACCACGCCCAGCCCACCTGCTATTTTTTTTATTGAGACAGAGTTTTGCTTTACCGCCCAGGCTGGAGTGCAGTGGCACCATCTCAGCTCACTGCAACCTCCACCTCCCAGGTTCAAGCAATTCTCCTGCCTCAGCCTCCTGAGTAGCTGGGACTACAGACACCCGCCACCACACCCAGCTAATTTTTGTATTTTTAGTGGAGACGGGGTTTCACCATGTCGCCCAGGCTGGTCTCCAACTTCTGGCCTCTGGTGATCCACCTGCCACAGCCTCCCAAAGTGCTAGAATTACAGGTGTGAGTCACCGTGCTGAGCCCCCCCTGCTATCTGTTAAAAGCTATGTGTATATAAAGACACACCTACGTGTATATAAAGGCACATGTGCACATTCAGAAGTACATTTGCATGCATATGAATGGAGAGGAAAACATCTGCAAAGATCTCTTCCAAACTAATAACAAAGGAGGCTTCTGGAGTCAGCCTGGAGAGAAGAAGGAGGACTTTAATTTCTAGTTTGGAACCACTTTTGCAATTAAAAGTAAGGAAAAAATATTTTTTAAAAAAAGATGTTAGCCAAGCCTTCATCTAGCCACTAAGGGAGAAAGAAAAAGACAGCTTTTCCCACACAGCTTTGTCATAGCATGGATGTTCATACCGGCAAAAAGCTGAAAGGGATTTCAGGGAGATGATGAAGGGACATGAGCACATGTGGTGCTGTGAGTTCTTCCAAAGAAAAACGCTCTCACAGACAACAGCACTGTGAAATAAAAGCCATCTAGCAACGTTAGTAATACCGTCTTATGTTTCTACAATATTTCAGAGTTTAAAAGGCACTTTCTTTTTCAAATATCATTCTACTTGAGCCCTGTACAAACCCTATGAGGTAGGAACAATACTTAAGACTTAGAGATGTTGTGCCTTTAAGAGCCTGAGTGCTGCCTTTGGCTCTAAGTCTATCTTAGCAAAACAGAAAGAGCACCAAAAATGAATGCCTATTCTCTGCACTTCCCCAGATGCATCCCACCCTTCACGCCCCTAAAACAGTCCACCATTCCTCCCATTGGGCCTGCTCATGTCATTCCCCTCCATCTGCAGCAACCTTCTCTACCTCTTTCTACCACACAAGCTCCAGCTAAAGGCATTCTTCCCATAAATCAATTTTTTATCTTCTCCCACCCCCTGCCAGAATCTCTGCCCTACCCAAATTCTGTTTCTCTCTTAACATCTTCCAATTCATCTTACAGGTTTGTTGTTGTTGAGACAGAGTCTCTCTGTCACCCAGGCTGGAGTACAGTGGCACAATCCTGACCCACTGCAACCTTCCCCTCCTAGGTCCAGCGATTTTCCCACCTTAGCCTACCAAGTAGCTGGGATTATAGGCGCGGGCAACCACGCCTAGCTAATGTTTGTATTTTTAGTAGAGATGGGGTTTCACCATGTTGACCAGGCTGGTCTTGAACTCCTGGCCTCAAGTGATCTGCCTGTCTCTGCCTCCCAAAGTGCTGGGATTACGGGCATAAGCCACTGAGCCCAGTCTCCTATCAAAGTTTTTTTAAGCTGCCAGGAAAATACTGACTGGGCTAGGAGCAGGGATGTGACCTACAGACGCCACCATCTGCTCCATGTTATTTGGTCTAAGACAGACGCACTATAGGCATATCTTCTTTAAACTTTTTGTTTTGAAATTATAGGAGGACAAGCGGCGCAGTGGCTCACACCTGTCATCGCAACACTTTGTGAGGCCAAGGCGGATGGATCACTTGAGGTCAGGAGTTTGAGATCGGCCTGGCCAACATGGCAAAACCCCATCTCTACTAAAAATACAAAAATTAGCTGTACGTAGTGGCACGTGCCTATAATTCCAGCTACTTGGGAGGCTGAGGCAGGAGAATTGCTTGAACCCAAGAGGTGGAGGTTACAGCACCACTGCACTCCATCCTAGATGATACAGCAAGACTTCAACTCAAAAAAAAAAAATTCCTAGAATAATTTCTTTTTTAAATTTTATTTATTTATTTATTTATTTGAGTACCCAAGTAGCTGGGACTACAAGCGCCTACCACCATGCCTGGCTAATTTTTGTATTTTTAATAGAGATGAGGTTTCACCATGTTGATGAGGCTGGTCTCAAACTCCTGACCTCAGGCGATCCACCTGCCTGCCTCAGCCTCCTAAAGTGCTGGGATTACAGGCATGAGCCACTGCGCCTGGCCTGAAATTATCATAGGAATGATTTTAAGTGATTAATGTGGTAGATATATTTGTGATGTCCTAGACTCTTATCCATTTAGCACACGAAGGGATGTCGGCAATATGTAGTCTGCTACACATTAGAATTATTCAGAGACTGTGTTAAAAATATAGTTTTCTGACTTAGTACACCTAGAAAGTGGTTCGGGATTTAGTGTTCTTGAATTTTACTCACTTCTACTCACTAGTGTCTCTACTCACTCAGTAAGGCCTACCTATGCCCTACAACAGGAGAGCAGTGAGACAAAGAGAAATCTGCCAGAGGCGGTGGGGAGACTGCTTGCAACAGGACTCCCCACTTTGTGCTGCCATGAGATGTGTAAGGGGGACATGGCTACAGGTCCTTCCCCTCCAAGTTTCCCTAGGACAGGGAGTAAGATCATGACTCAGAATCAGCTGAGTTATTCAGCAACGGGGATGCCTTCTCGTGCACACAGACCATCTGTAACAGGGGTTAGGTACCACTGCTAACAGTAACTGCCAACACTTCCTGAGCACCAGCAGCAGACACCAGGAAAAGGCTTCTGGTGCATTATCTCATTTAAGCCTCACAACTTCACTGACCAGAGGGAGACATTGAAGAGAGAGGGTCAATAACCTGTCCAGATCCACAGCTGACCAATGAGAGGCCTGGGACTCAATCCCAGTACACCTGACTCCAGAGCCCATGCTCCTAACCCCAGAGCTGAGAGGCTTGGGCTTTCATGTGAGAGCAGCAGATCACCTGCTGGCAACAGAACTGAGAATGTCAGCTCTATGAGGCCAGGGTTTTTCATCTGTTCTTTGCCTGGTATATAAAACACACTCAATAAATATGTTAAATAAATGAGTGAAGCCAATCAAATGATACATAACTTTTTTTTTTTTTGAGACAGAGTCTCGCTCTGTTGCCCAGGCTCGAGTGCAATGGCCACAATCTTGGCTCACTGCAACCTCCGCCTCTAGGGCTCAAGTGATTCTCCTGCCTCAGCCTCCCAAGCAGCTGGGATTACAGGCACGTGCCACTGCACCCAGCTAATTTTTGTGTCTTTAGTAGAGATGGGGTTTCACCATGTTGCCCAGGCTGGTCTCAAACTCCTGACCTCAGATGATCCACCCGCCTCGGCCTCCCAAAGTGCTGAGATTACAGGTGTGAGCCACTGCACCCAGACAAATGATACATAATTTTAAATAAATATCCAGAGACTAGGAGTTTGTTACATTTTATCAGTGTTGTTTTTCACTTTGTTTTCATGTTTATTAGCATAAAAACTCCTTTTTTTTTTTGAGATAGAGTTTTGCTCTTTTTGCCCAGGCTGGAGTGCAATGGCTTGGTCTCAGCTCACTGCAACCTCCACCTCCCAGGTTCAACCAATTCTCCTGACTCCGCCTCCCAAGTTTTTAGTAGAGATGGGGTTTTACCATGTTGACCAGGCTGGTCTCAAACTCCTGACCTCAGGTGATCTGCCCACCTCAGCCTCCCAAAGTTCTAGGATTATAGGTGTGAGCCACCATGCCCAACCCTGGCCTCCATTCTCAAGGGGAATGGGTTAAGGTGACATGTAGATTTGTACTGGAAAGGATCCAGGTCTGAGACCCAGTTCTGCCACTGACCAACTATGCGACTCTGAGCTACTCACTTTGCTTTTCTGTGTTTATTTCTTCCCTGAAACATAAAGGGGTGGGAGTAGATCTGTATTTTTCAAATGCCAGTCATGTTCATCTGGGAGTTCATCAAGAACACTAACTCCTGAACCCCTCTCTAGATTTACTAAATCAGAAAACTACATTATTTGTTCATTTATTTATTGAAACTGGGTCTCTCTCTGTCACCCAGGCTGGAGTGCAGTGGCGCAATCTCAGCTCATTGTATCCTCCACCGCCTAGGTTCAAGCAATTCTCCTCCCTCAGCCTCCCGAGTAACTGATCTATAGGTGCATGCCAACACACTCAGCTAATCTTTGTATTTTTTTAGTAGAGATGGGGTTTTGCCACATTGGCCAGACCGGTCTCGAACTCCTGGCCTCAAATGATCCACCTCCCTCGGCCTCCCAAAGTGCTGCGATTACAAGCATGAGCTACTGCGTCTGGCCAAATTTTTGTATTTTTATTAGGGATGGGGTTTCACCAAGGCGGTCAGGCTGGTCTGAAACTCCTGGCCTCAAGTGATCTATCCACCTTGGCCCCCCAAAGTTCTGGGATTAAAGGCGTGAGCCACCGCGCCCAGCCGAAAACTACATTTTTAACACAGTCTCTGGATAATTCCAATGTGTAGCCAGACTACATGTTGCCAAAATTCCTTCCTCTGCTAAATGGATAAGAGTCTAGGAGATCACAAATACATCTACCATTTAAAATCATTCCTATAATAATTTCAAAAGAAAAAGTTAAAAGAAAATATGCCTATAGTATTTCCACCTTAGACCAAATAACATGTGTTCTCAAAAGATCAATTTATTAATAATGACCATAGCCTTTCTCTACTGCATAGGCCACTTCTGCTTTACCAAAACATACAGAACACCAAGAGGTTACAAATCATAATGCCTCAGTATTCTCTGTATTAACTGTCTTACCCAGATCACAGGTCCATCTCCAGGTCTCGCCTGTTGCTTCCAGATAGGTATCTACAAAATACAACACATTTCATAAGCCATACCCTCAGTTAAACCACTACTAAATTCTTTAACCTTTTTTTTTTGAGATGGGATTTTTTTTTTTTTTGAGACACAGTCTCACTTTGTCGCCCACGTTGGAGTGCAGTGGCACGATCTTGGCCAACTACAACCTCCACCTCCCAGGTTCAAGCAATTCTTCTGCCTCAGCTTCCCAAGTAGCTGGGATTACAGGCACGTGCCACCACACCTGGCTAATTTTTTGATTTTTATTTTTTGGTAGACACAGCATTTTACCATATTGGCCAGGCTGGTTTCAAACTCCTAATCTCAAGTGATCTGCCTGCCTCAGCCTCCCAAAGTGCTGGGATTACAGGAGTGAGGGGGTTTCACTATATTGGCCAGGCTGGTCTCGAACTCCTGATCTGAAGTGATTCGCCCCTCTCGGGCTCCCAAAGTGCTAGGATTACAGGCGTGAGCCACTGCACCTGGCCAAGACGGGATCTTGCTATGTTGCCTTGGCTGGAGTGCAGTGGCTACTCACAGGTGCAATCATAGTATACTGCAGCCTTGAACTCTTGGCTTCAAGTGATCTGCCCACCTCAGCTGCCTCACAAGTAGCTGGGACTACAAGCATGTATCACTATACCTGGCAGCTACTAAATTCTTTAAAGTAATACATGCATGAGAAATAAAATACTTTTAAGTGTGCAAAAATCAAGGTGAAAGAATGAATGAAGAGGGAGAAATCTAAATTTTTCTAAGTGTCCCCAACAATGAAAGCTCTCAAGAGCACAAGCTATTGAATGATGTTCTTTGGAGAGTGGAAAGGGATCTGAACTAGGAATCAGAAGTCCTGGCAGGTATCAAATGTTGCTTTTCCATTTAATTATTCAGAGGGCCACCCTAAGTCTTTATTTCCTCATCTATAAAATGAAGAAAGTTGTCCAAACCTTGCCTATTTCACAGGGCTTCCATTGGGATCAAATGAGATGATGCTTGCCAATGTGTTTTACAAAATATGAAGGGCTTACTTTTTCTAATTCCTCATATAAGTTGACTGCAGTTCTACTTAAACTCCAGAGACAAATCCTTACTTTAACACTGAGAGTATATGTCTCTAAGCAATTAAAAAAAGTCTACCTCTTCCATCTTGAATTTTAAAAAAGAAAAGAAAATGGTCAGGTACAGTGGCTCACACCTGTAATCTCAGCACTTTGGGAGGCCGAGGCAGGCAGATCACCTGAGGTCAGGAGTTCGAGACCAGACCAGCCAACATGGAGAAAGCCCGTCCCTACTAAAAATACAAAAATTAGCCGGGCATGGTGGTGGGCACCTGTAATCCCAGCTACTTGGGAGCCTGAGGCACAAGAATCACTTGAACCTGGGAGGCAGCGGTTGCAGTAAGCTGAGATCGCACCATTGCGTTCCAGCCCGGGTGATAGAGCGAGACTCTATATCAAAAAAGTAAAGAAAAAAACACAGGCCTATATTAATACCTAAAGAAAAGGGACTTAAATCTGTGTAGATCATCACATATTTCCTTACCTAAAGTAAGAGACTAGGCTGGGCATGGTGGCTTATGCCTATACTCCCAGCACTTTGGGAGGCTGAGGTGGGAGGATCACTTGAGGCCAAGAGTTCAAGACCAGCCTGGCCAACATAGCAAAACCCCATCTCTACTAAAAATTACAAAAATTAGCCAGGCGTGGTGGCACATGCCTGTAGTCCCAGCTACTCAGGAGGTTGAGGCAGAAGAATCACTTGAAGCCAGGAGACGGAGGTTGCAGTAAGCCGAGAATTGCGCCACTGCACTCCAGCCTGGTTGACAGAAGGGACTCAACTCTTCTAACTCAATCATGCCTTGTAAGGAAAAAAATCTCATTCAAAAGCAAACTTTTATATGTTGCTGTATTTTATAAAGCACACTTGAGAAGAGTACTACACCCATGCTATATTTAACTTCTTTTTTTTTAATTTAGATTCTAATGTCATCCTAAATCTCTTATTTTCTTTCTGCAATCACTCACCAACTTACCATCTTCCTCTCATTAGATATGAAGACAGCATAACATTCTTCTAAAGGATACTGGTCATGGTTTTTGATGTATTCACAGAGCTTCCAAATATTTTCTTCACTGAAATAAAATAATTGTTTAATCAAGATGAGGGAGAACACTCTATGTGTCTTTTAGATTTGAACAAAATACTGATGATGACATCAAAAAGTTGGAAAAGACCGTAAATACCATGTCAACCAGCAATGCTAACGTTTGAATCTCCTCTAAAACATCCCAATGAGCTGTTATTCAACCTAGACTGTGTGTAAACACCTCTCCACACAGAGCTCATTACCTTGCCCAGCAATGCTTGTACCTGAGGGCATTTTTTTAACTAATAAAATATGTCAACATTTTACGAGTTTTGGGCCCAGCAACTTGAGATACAGCTGAAATTCCAACTCAGCCACTTACAAGGTAAGAGGCTTTGACCATCTTGACCTCTCCAAGAATCTGCTTTTCTCATCTGTAAAATGGGCATAATCGTATCATACTGTAAACACACAAAAATTTTAGTTAACACTGGTTCTCTGCTCTCTTTAGAAACAGGGCGGGATGGGTATTTTGGGTAGGAAGCCTCCTGGCTGGAAAGAATCAAGGGCAATTATGTGATATGTCCAGGAACTCATTTAGGAGGAATTCCTGTGAATGAGATTCCCCAAGCACCTATAGTAAGGAAGGGACATAACTTTTATTTTTTTATTTGATTTATTTTAATTTTTTTTATTTTTGGAGACAGAGTCTCACTTCATCTCCCAGGATGGAGTGCAGTGGTACAATCTCGGCTCACTGCAACCTCCACATCTTAGGTTCAAGTGATTGTCATGCCCCAGCTTCCTGAGTAGCTGGAATTACAGGCACACACCACCATACCTAGCTAACTTTTGAATTTTTAGTAGAAATGGGGTTTTACCATGTTAGCCAGGCTGGTCTCAAACTCTTGACCTCAAGTGATCTGCCCACCTCAGCCTCCCAAAGTGCTAGGATTACAGATGTGAGCCACCACGCCCAGCTTATTTTTATTTTTAGAGAGAGGGTCTTGCTGTGTGGCCCAGGTTGAAGTACAGTGGCGCGATCACAGCTCACTGCGGCCTCAAACTCCCAGGCTCAAGCAATCTTCCTGCCTCAGCCTCCCGAGTAGCTGAGACCACAGATGCACACCACCACACCCAGCTAATTTTAAAAATTCTTTTTTGTGTGTGTGAAGACAAGGTCTTGCCATGCTGCCCAGGCTGGTCTTGAACTGCTGGGCTCAAGCTGTCTTCCTACCTTGACCTTCCCAAGTACTCGGATTACAGGCATGAGCCACTGTGCCTGGCCTTCTGAAGAGGTCTGACTTTTAGAAAGTTCTTTCTCATACTGAACTGAAATCAATCTTCCTGTACCTCTGCCCCAGATGAATCTCTCTTCTACAAGACAGGTCTTTGGCCCTGGGAAGCAATGGTCAGAACCCGCCTAAGTAAAGCGATGCCCAGTGCATCAAACAGAACAGTAACTGAGCTGCACCCCCATCTACAGGAAACCAGTCACTGCAGGCAGTACTCACAGTTCAGCTGCTGGCTTCCTATCTTTCTTTAATAAGACACACAGGACCTTTGCTCAAAATGAGCTACACCAACACTTTGTTTTCACAGAACGTGACTCAGTCTGTCAAAGCCTAATTTCTTTTTTTTGGGTGGGGCGGTGGGGGGAGCAGAGTCTCGCTCTGTCACCCAGGCTAAAGTACAGTGGCGCAATCTCGGCTCATTACAACCTCCGCCTCCCGGGTTCAAGCAATTCTCCTGCCTCAGCCTGCCAAGCAGCTGGGACTTCAGATGGACGCCACCACTCCTGGCTAATTTTTATATTTGTAGTAGAGATGGGGTTTCACCATGTTGGCCATGGCTGGTCTCGAACTCCTGACTTCAGGTGATCTGCCTGCCTCGGCCACCCAAAATGCTGGAATTACAGGCGTGAGCCACTACATCCAGCCCAAAGCCTAATTTCATCTACATCACGCTACCTAAAAATGAAGCAAGGCATGAACAGCCCTGAAGATGGTCACCATCGTATGGAAGCAGACACTCTTTCAGTTCATAAATCTTTGCCTTGCCTGTCTCAATGCTCCATAAAACTAGGCTTAAAACACAGAAGTTGGACATATTTTTCTCCCATGGTTGTCCTTTTCCCTAAAATAACTAGGAAATCACAAGGAAAAAGTGGTAGTCATGGCAAAAAAAAAAAATTTCGGGGGATATTGCTGTTGATATTGACTGCGTCACACCATATGTGATATAAAGTAATAAAAATTGTAATCTCAGCACTTTGGGAGGCCGAGGCGGGCAGATCATGAGGTCAGGAGATCAAAAGCATCCTGGCCAACATTGTGAAAACTCGTCTCTACTAAAAATACAAAAATTAGCTGGGCATGGTGGCATGTGCCTGTAAACCCAGCTACTGAGGAGGCTGAGGCAGGAGAATCTCTTGAATCAGGGAGTCGGAGGTTGCAGTGAGCTGAGATCATGCCACTGCACTCCAGCCTGACGACAGAGTGAGACTCCGTCTCAAAAAATAAAAATAAAAATAAATTTACTGACTGGGCCAGGGGCAGTGGCTCATGCCTGTAATCCCAGCACTTTGGGAGGCCGAGGTGGATGGATCACCTGAGGTCAGGAGTTCGTGACCAGTAGGGCCAACATGGTAAAACCCCGTCTCTACTAAAAATACAAAAATTAGCCGGGCGTGGTGGCACATGCCTGTAATCCCAGCTACTCGGGAGGCTGAGGCAGGAGAATTGCTTGAACCCAGGAGGTGGAGGTTGCAGTGAGCCAAGATTGTGCCACTGCACTCCAACCTGGGTGACAGAGCAAGATTCTCGCTTAAAAAAAAAAAATTCACTGACTGTTTCAACATGACATAAGTTTATATACAGTAGATAAAGCTTTCTTAATCTAAATATTCTAAGGCCAGGTTTGAAGAAGACATTTATCTGTCTGGCCTATAGAAGTTTTTGGAGAGTTTACTGTAAATATCTTCA